>JBCNJP010000228.1:115958-273958 GCA_039602395.1 Deinandra increscens subsp. villosa | reverse complement strand
CACGAGAAACAAAAGATGGTGGTGATTTATCAACCAAACTTTCTTCCTTTTCTACCACCTTCTTTGATTTCGTTGATGTTTGTAAGTTAGAATTTTCAGCAGCCAACTGAGAATAAACTTGCTTTGTGTTCGAAAGACTCAAATCAACAATAGCATCCGTTTGAATCACTGGATGCGGAATTTGATTGAAATCATCGCCTCCAAACACCTTCTTGAAATTATCGTCTTAACACAAATAACTTGCAAAAGAATGAGAATTCTTCAAGCTATGCAATTGACGATTTAAATCCAAGATTTCAACATTCAAATCGGCTATGGTCTTTTGAGCTTCAGCCACAACCTTTTCGGACTGAATCAATTTCTCAGATGTGCTGTTAACTAACATTTTTTATCTTCTCATACCATCATGAGCAGCATGCATTTATTTTGTAATCTTATCCACTCTTTCTTTATAGATCTTAACATTTTTGGTGAACAAAATTTTGTCCTTCATCAGAGTAGTGATTTTATCTTGCAACTCAGACTCAACAATTTGATATTGAATTTTGTCAGCAGTAACTTCATCCAATGCTTTCTGAAGTTCATCATTAGATGCTTTGAGTGCATCTACTCTTGTTGTGGATTTTTGAAATAGATTCTTAAAATCTTCACACACATCTTTAACTTAAGACTTATACTCTTCAACCTCCTTGACCAACTTTTCATTTGCAGAAGTTAACTTGACAATTTTTTTCATGAACTCATCATTCTCATATTGAAGTTGTGACTTTTGTTGATCATTTTGAATACACCCTTCTGACACATGTTTCCGAAGGTCTTCCAACTCTTCCAACAACAAACTCTTTCCTTTGAGTAACTTCTCATTTGTCTTGAAAATTTCATCAAATTCTTGACATTTCTTAACATAATCTGCCAACTCCTCATCTTTTCTCTTAATTTCAGCAACTTGACCTTCACTATCTTTCAACAAATTTTGAATTCGAATATCCTTTTGTGAACAAAATTCACACACGGATTCATAACCACTCAATTCTGTCTCAGAATCACTTGATTCAGATTTACTGGTCTCAGATGCATACCCACTCGATTCAACCTTAATACTTGCCATTAATCCATAATATTCTGGAGAGTAGACTAAAAATGCAGATTCATCCGGAAAGTCTGCAACCCAATGATAACCTCCCTCAGCTACTAAAGCTTTTCATATTTAGTTTGACCATGCTTATCCAAATTAGACTTTTCAGATGATGATTGATTGCATTCTCGAGCAAAATGTCCAAATTTGGAACATTTGAAACATTTAAGCTTCGACTTATCTAAACCAAACTTTCCTCCTTGAAAAAGAGATTGCTTTCCATGTTTCTTTATAAATCTTTTTCCTCTTTGAACTAGCATAGCAAATGGCCATTCCAAATCTAGCTTATGCAGCTGATCATCATCCATCTGACTTAAATCATCTGGAAATAAACCATAATTACCAATTTGACTAATTATGGATCTAGATGAAGATGATATGAAGGCAAATAACAAAGCAGCCAGATCTTCAGTTTCTTGATTAAAAGTAGAATTACTGGATGATCTATTAAGTATAGTAAAACTGCAACCCGAAGAATAACCAGTATTTTCAGACTTTCCAGCAAGAAATGCTGTTAACGGTGGATTACTGCTTGAAATAGAATGTGATTTTGTTTTAGCATGCACAGTAGCAGAGTTCTCTACAGAATATATCTCAGGATTCTGAATAGATGGAGTTGCTGACTTTTTCACAAGTAGTTCCATTTCCCGAGCTTGTACTTTGCTTAACAATTGATTGAATGTCCAATTTAAGTAATTTGGATCATTTGTAAGCATCATAACAAAATTCTCCCACTATTCGGGTAGAGCTTCCAGAAATTTTTCCTTTAATTCGTCTTTCTCTTTCGTGACTCCTACAACATCAAGTTCATTAATCAGATGTGAAAACCTAGAAATCAAGTCTGCAATACTCTTTTTTTCACAGTGTTGAAAGTTGTCAAAGTCTTTTAACAAAACTTTCTTTCGACTCTTCTTATATTGCTCGTTTCATGCACACCTATCTTCTTGAAAATGCGTGAGCATCGGATCGTCTACTCGATCTAGCTAATCGGACATCGAAACGTAATTAACCAATTGTTTTATTGATCAACGAAGAACAATTACAATCAGTGAAACACTCAGAAACACAACATAGAGAAACATCTTGAAAGCACACACTTAAGAAATCTTACACGCTCAGAACTGCTAATTACAAAGATCAAACACATATTTATACCCAGTTGGCCGAGCTTCGGCCGAACCTCAAGTTCGGCCAGTCCGAACTTCAGGTTCGGACCTAGATCGGCCAGACCTATTTTCACTTGATCTTGTTCTTTGTTTGATACTTCACACGACACACATTTCAGGTATCAACAAACTCTCCCTCGTCGTGTGCAGTATCTTTTCTATCTTTTCAACATCAAGCTCCCCCTCAAGTGTAGAACCCGTTCGTTCAATGAAATGAATCTTCAAACAAACTCTTCCTCAACTTGATCGTAACTTGATCTTGAATACTTGATGACATTTTAGTGTATCTATGGTCTTTCATCAACATCTTCAGAAGACTTGAAGTTGTGATATCTTGCACTATAGCAACCTGCTCAAACATTTAAATAACCTTGATGCAAAACGTCTCTTCGAGACTCCAAGATATGATTTTGAAAAATGATTTATATCACATGTTGATCAGATCGAAAATAAAGCAGAAATAAAATCTTTTTGACCTTTCAAAGTTTATGCTAAAACATACCGAAAATCTTTTTGTTCTTTTCTGAAATGAAATGAAATTGCAATACAGAATCAAACACTTTTTTTGGTATGAGAAAGATCACTATATGGGATCATATTGAACATAACGCACTGAACTGTACTTCAGTTTCAATTAATCGAAGCACATAAGTCATGCTGATTGCTGGTATAATTTATCCAACTTAAACTCAGGCAGAATCATACTCATAACATCTGGATATCTTAAGGTATTGATTAGATTTGCTTTGACCAGTGTACCCCACACTATCAGACATAAACAGACATATTCAGCTTTTCTTTTTCTTTTTCTTTTTGTGTGACAGCACTTGTGATTTTTCACAATGCATAATATTTTCATGATATAGTCAACTGTGTTCCATGTAAAAAGAAATAAGAACGTTAAATCGTCTACCTTAAGGTCGATCTTTCGATACGCAGATAAGGCCTCGGATTTAACAAAATAAGAAAATAAAACAAGTTGAAATTGTATAACCCAACAACAATCAGGTCGGTACTCCCGTACACGCAGAGAAAGTCCGATGAGTTATACGAAACACCAAAGAAAATAAAGCAGAACGTCAAACGAACAACGATTAGGTTGATCTTTCGATACGCAGAGAAAGTCCGATCGTTTGACAAAATAAAGAAAATCAAACAAGTTTAAATCTTTGCAAAATGAACGCATGTATACACAGTGACTTCTGATTTTGAAATTTCACACTTATTTTTCTTTTTGTGTCATGAAATATGCATCAAGATGTTATCCACATGGTCAAGCATTAGTATTTAGTGTATATCACATCTGAATACTTTCTGATTTGCCGAGCCTACCAAGCATAACAAACAATGATCTTATGGCTCTTTCATCTACTCTTTCCATGAGTCAGATACGTAAGCCAATGTACCATCATTTCCCAATGATCAACTTCTCACAATTTTATATATTTGGCATGTATTCATTCAACTTCTCCCCATAACATGCTTTTTCTCAATTACTCCCCCTTACTTACAATTCTCCCCCTTAAAATGAAAACTCTATTTTTGGATTTTCATTTTACACAAAAACAAGACTCTATTTTTGGGTTTTTGAGACAAACTTGTAAGCAAAGAAAATTGATCAATCAACACGGATAGTTTTCAGAATTTAGAATTCAAAAAAATTGCAGGTTAGAAAATTTATCATGAAATTTAAGTTAAGCAGAAAACTCCTCCATCAACAACTTTGCAATCGTCGATAGGTCTTCTAGAAGTTCCTGCACACTGGTCAAACAAATTAGTCCAAAAATGACCCAAAGCGAATCGCTTCTGGTCGACCAGTGTCCTTATTTTGCTTAGAAACCACCTTAGGTTTCCATTGCTGTTGTTTTGGTAAGTCAGTTCTTGATGAAGCAATCACAGGTGACTGTGATGGGGAACCTACATTTTGAGCTTTTGAAACCATTGGAACACAACGTTTTTGTTTATGATAAAATGTAGGCTCAACTTCATAAAAAACTCTGCCTTGTTCATCAAAGAACTTTGTTGTGGCAGGTTTACCAAAAACTGATTTCTTATGAAATCTTTGAGGTGAATCAGCAGGTGAAGGATAATCCTTTGCCATATGCCCTGGGCGAAGCCAAATATAACAAATTCTTATCGTTTTATCCCATCTGTGATGTACCTGCGAAGAACACACATGAATATCTCTAACATGATCAAAATGAGAATCATATACGTGTCGACGATGATCATGAACCCATATTGATGTTGGGCTTCGAGATGAAGAACCATCAGAAGAAACTTTGTCTTTCACAAAAACTTCAGAAATCTTCCGAGCATCCACACAGTGAAAAGGAAACTCTTTATCCGAGAATAGCTGATCAGAACCTTTGAGCTTGTAGAATCTCTCAGGTAGAACTTTATCTGCTTTGAACACGTCCTTCTTCACTTGTTTCATCTTAAGCTTCGTCAAGTTTTGTGACGCAGATGCTGAAACCTCCTCAGTATTATCTTTCTCCTCATGAAAACCCAAACCAACTTTCTTTCCAGAAAGCTTCTCCTCAGATGTAAAATGCCCATGTTTTGCCAATCGAGAAAATTCAGCTTTGTCTTCAGTCACATTCTTTTGATCGTAGAAAATTTTCTCCACAAACTCCATCTTGTCACTTGAAGTCGCTGATTTCTCATTGTCAGCAGACGATGAACCAGAAACAAATTTTGGTGCAGGAGAAACTGTAGATTTCTTTTCCTTCTTTTTCTTACTCTTCCTGTTTTTCTTCTTCGGCACAACCTTCTCATCCTCAGTAGTAGATGACGAAACCTTTGAATAATCAAATTCGTCAACTTGTTCCTTCACTTCTTTGACAGCTTCTTTGATATGAGCAGGGGGTGATGCAGTCTTATCAAACATTTTCTCAAAATTTGCATCATTAGCTAAGAAGCTTGTGAAGACTTGAGAATTTGAAACATTATTGAGCAATCGATTAGCATCAAGAACTTGAATTTTTAGATCAGAAATTTTCTGTTGAGCCTCAGCAAATTCTTTTTCTTTAGCAATCAAACGCTTTGCAACTTTGTGAGTTTCAAATTTTTGTAGGCGGAAATTATCAAGTCCTTCATGTAACTCCTTTTTCAACTTATCCTCGTTTCTCTTTTGAATCTCCAAATTTGCGGCTGAAATTTATTGACACGAACTAACTCCCGCTTCTCATCCAACAACTTTCCCATTTCAACTTGATATGCTTCAATTTTAGCATTTGATTCTTCAACATTCTTTGTAAGCAGATCAAGTTTGACCTTTGATTTATCGAATAAATTCTGAAAATCAGCAGCTATATCTTCCGCTTCATCCTTCCATTTCTTGACATCTTTCACCAACTCATCCCGTTCTTCACAAATCTTAGCGTTCACAGCTTCAACATCTCGGTTACCTTGTTTAGAAATTTCTAAAACTTCATTCAGCAATTTGATTTCTTGAAGCAAACACTCATTCTTCACATCCAAATCCTTCACATTGGTTTTAGACATTTCTAACTCCACCTTTACATCCTTGAATTCCTCAGAAAGCTTTTGAATTTTAAACAACAACAAAGTATTTTCTTTCATCAGACTCTCCATATTTTCTGCAGATTCACAAGAACTTGGATTTGAACTAGTATCGGAACTAGTTTCGGAACAAAAATCTTCTTGTTGATCATGTGTAACTATCAAAGCAGATGAATCATACCCAAACTATTGACCCCAATCATACACACCATCATTTTGAACCATCAAAGCTATTGACTTGCTTGTGTTACTAGTAGATGGTTGAGTAAAACCAGGCTTTGGTGATAGAGGAACACCAGACTTATTTGCATGTGCCTGATCACAATCTTTAGCAAAATGTCTAAGTTGTGAACATTTGTAGCACTTTAATTTGGACTTGTCAAAACCCAACTTATCACCAGAAATATTCCTTCCATGTTTCTTAAAGAATCTTTTAGATCTTTGACACAACATAGCATATTGCCAAGATACATCTAATTCAGTTAGCTGATCATCATCAAGTGCATCAAGATCATCGCTGGTTAACTTTGCATCAGCAACATTCTTAATAATCGAACCAAAAGATGATGAAATCAAAGCAGAAATCATTTTAGCACAATCTTCCATTGATTCAGCAGAAAAAATATTCTGATTTGAAAAATTTGGAATTGTAAAGCTACAACCCCGTGATGACTTGTTATCAGAATTATCAGACATTCCAGTCAAGAAAGCTGTACGAGGTGCAGAACTCAGATTTGGTTTAGCTTTAGCATTCATGCTTGCTGTATTCTCACCATGATACAACTCAGGATGTTGCAAAGTAGCAGTTGATTTCTTGGAATTCAACATTTCCATTTCTCGAGCATGAAGTTTTCCAGTAAGCTCGTGAAATGTCATGGTAGAATAATCCTTGTCATGAGTGAGCAATAAAACATAATTCTCCCACTTTTCAGGTAACGCTTCCATGATCTTTTCCTTTAAATCCGCATCAGATTTTTCAATTCCAACAACCTTCAATTCACTAATCAAATGTGAAAATCTTGAAACTAGAGCAGTAATGTTTTCATTGTCATATTTCTGAAAGTTATCAAATTCTTTGTTCAATACTTTCTTTCGACTCTTCTTGTAATCAGCATTTCCTTCACATCTTGCGGATAAAGCATCCCACAATTGCTTAGATTTTTTGCAAGTGCTAAATTGATGAAGCAATTCAGTAGGTAAAGCCATAGTAAGATAACCATAAACTTTCTTTTCAAGCTCATAACTTTTTCTTTCATCACCATCGAAATCTTGAATTTCTTTAAGATCTCCATCTTCCATTGGTCGTTCATACAACTTTCGAATTGGAATACATAAATCAATGTCATTTGTGCTAATATAAGCAGAAAATCGTTTGTTCCAATTTTGATAATCTTCAAGTTTTAACAATTTGGGAACTTTCTGACTTGTTCCAATTTCATTGTCAAAATTTAGCATGGTTTGCATGGCACTTTGCATTGCAGCAAACGCGTGAAAATCCGACCGTTGAAAATTTGAATCTGCTGGCCGAACCTGCTCCGATCCTATCACTAACCTCCGAACTCTGTCCGAACATAAATCTAAAGTCCGAACTATGTCCGAACCTGCTCCGAATCAGAATCAACAAGCCAAATTCCTAATCAACTCTGATCTATCTCCGAACCACCTCTGAACTCCGAACTTTGACTGAACTCTCACCGAAGACACACCGAAAGATGTCCGAACTTCAAGTTCGGAGCAGTTACTCCAAACCTGATCTGGAAACTCCGAACTTCGACATAATTTTTCAAAAACATTCGATTTTTGATGAATTTTGACGAAAAACGTACCAGTCAGACCAGAAAAATGATGAGGAACGATTTAAGAGTAATTTTGAAACAAAACGCACGTCAGAAATGATTGAGAATACGAAAAGAAGCACGAGAAAACTTCAAAAACGCTCAAAAGTTCGAGAATAGCAACCACAAATCAGTAAAGTGAACCAGAAAGCTCTGATACCACTGAAAATGCGTGAGCATCGGATCGTCTACTCGATCTAGCTAATCGGACATCGAAACGTAATTAACCGATTGTTTTTTTGATCAACGAAGAACAATTACAATCAGTGAAACACTCAGAAACACAACACAGAAAAACACATTGAAAACACACACTTAAGAAATCTTACACGCTAAGAACTGCTAATTACAAAGATCAAACACATATTTTTCCGAACTTCAGGTTCGGACCTAGATCGGCCAGACCTAATTTTGACTTGATCTTGTTCTTTGTTTGATACTTCACACGACGCACATTTCAGGTATCAACACTTTTAATGCATCCCACAAAGATTTTGATGTTGTGCAATTTTTGAATTGATGCAAGAGCTCTCTTGGTAATGCCATTGTGAGATTTCCATAAGTTTTCTTTTCTCTACCATAAACTTTCCTTTGATCTTCATCAAGATCACTTCATGGGACCGGCTTTCCATTTTTCTTAGGGTATTTATACTCTTGATCAATGGGTATCCATAGATCAATGTCAAGAGCATTAATGAATGATTCAAACCGTTGCTTCCAATTGTCATAATCCTCCAATTTTAACAATTTGGGAACTTTCTGATTTGTTCCAATTTCATTATCATAATTCATCAGACTTTGTAATGAAGATTGAACAGCGGCCAATGCGTGTAATTCAGACATCTTGAAGTTACGATACCAATTCTGCCAACGTACCAAAAAACTTCTCAACGTACCAGAAATCCAACTAGCGGACCAGAATACTGAGTTCCGTACCAACAAAATGTAGCGGACCACCACCAAACCAACCAACTCAACGTAGCAAACTCCAAACCAGTGATATCAGCGTACCAGTTTTATCAGCGTACCAACCTTGAGGATTGCCTAGCGGACCAGACCTAGCGTACCAGAATCACGAAGAAGATTGCCTTGCGGACCATCGACGTACCAACGTGTTCTGCGTCCGGACCAGTGACATACCAAGCTAAATGCAACTGAATTTTCAAATTTTCGACTTTTGGAACTGGAAATTGGATCAGGAAGATGCGAAATCACTTTAGGAATACTCAGAACTTATTTTTGATCTTTGAAACACTCGAAATTGTGAAAATTTGATGAAAAACGGACCAAACCCAACCTTTCTCACTGTAAAACTCAAAAATGATCAAAATCAAAGCAGTAGAGCAACCAAATGTTATGATACCACTTGTAAAACCACAGAACGGATGTTACTAGTGCATGATTCGGTAAATCGAGAACGAACACGATGTAACTAAAGCTTTGCTTTATTGATTCACTAAGTGTTACAAGCTAGAGAGAGAAACATACACAGTTAAGAGATATGAAATGACAGAACTGGTAAGCTATCTCTCTAAAGAACTATTTATAGTCTTATCATATAGGCTGGCGTACCACCCTACGTACCAATTGGTACGTCCGTACTACCTGGTACGACAAACCATATGGTACGACCACAATGGTATGCTGACTACTTTGACTCACACAGACGCTCAAGACTAGATACAATACACGAGACACAACGTAGCATATGAATATGCTCTAACAACTTGGGCTTTCTCTGCGTGTCCACAAGACCGGCCTGATTGCTAAGTATTTGAGGTTCTGCTTAATTTTTGCATGACTCATCAAGGATGATTAAATCTTTAAGAAAATTTGCTTGTATATGATAAACATGATGATTTACCAGTATTTCTGATAGAATGGATGCCGAGTTATCAGTGCATGATAATATTACCTTAAGCATATCTGGAAAAGATAAAAAATGATTGGTGCATGCTGAAATAAACATAAATGTTGTTCTTGCGATTATCTTGGCTTGCATGCTGATTAATACCGAAATTGAAATGTGCTAGATGCGTTATGTCTGATATGATCTCACGTCGTGATCTTTCTCGCAAAATACCAAAAAAAAAAGTGTCTGATTCTGTATTGCATTTTATTTTTTCATTTCAAAAAAATCAAAAAGATTATTGGTGTCTTTTAGCATAATTTCATAAAAGCCTAAAATATTTTATTTCTTGTTTGTTTTCGATTGATCGACACAAGATATGAAAAACATTTTCAAATCTATACGAAATTGCAGTGTCTGTACTGTCAAGACTCAAGCGTGGTGAAAGGGGGAGTATGAAATATCTTTCACAAGTGGATCTTGAAGTTCAAATATTTTTCAAGATTGATCCAGCCATGCAAGCTCTATTCCTGACAAGATTTCAAGTTGAAGATCAGATGCAGCAATGCTGAAGATTGAAGACTGCAGTTTTGTTAGATAGATAGATAGCTAGATACACTACACGTTAAGGGGGAGTTTGTTAGAGCATATAGCTAGTACACGGAAGTGCATACCATGATTCTTCTGTCTATCAATAACTGCATGCATTGCGCGGTGGATGTGAAGAAGTAGACCATTATCTCGGCAATAATGAGACAAGGTAGTATTTGCAGTGAATCCCCCAGTTAGGTAGTCATGCATTACAATAGGAACTCCCAATTCTCTGGCAAATACAGCCCTTTTAAGCATGTCTTCGCATGTACCCGCAGTAGCATTCAAGTAATGCCCTTTGATTTCACCTGTTTCAGCTTGTGCTTTATAAATAGCTTCGGCACAAAATAAGAAACGGTCTCTCCAACGCATAAATGGTTGGGAGTTCTATGCTACTAATGTGTCTCGTGTATTGTATCTATATGAGAGCTTTATGGTGTGAGTCTTAGAGACAGCGTACCATGCTCCATACCACTTGGTACGGAGCCAATGTACCAATGGTACGTTGGATGGTATGCTGGGCAGTTTGAGTCACCTATAAATAGGTTGACATATTTAGCATGTTAGAACTGCTGGTCATATCATCTCCACTAAGTGTGTTTTTCTAAGTGTGTTCTAGAGAGAGAAACCAAAGCCTTGTAATTGTTTTCTTGGTGAATCAATAAAACAAGCTGATTTACATTCTCGTACACAAGATCGATCAGTTCATCCAGTAGTAAGATCCGTATCTGGTTTTACATTCATATTATGACTTATTAAAGTTAAAGCATGAGTTGCTACTGAAGAAGAAGAATTTCTGCTTCCCCATAGTGGTGGCTTAGGGAACCGTGTGCGGACAGAGCTACAGTTGGTCATTGTAACAACTATCTTACGCTAAGGTGGGATGATAATTTGCAGTGGCAGGCAGACCTTTCCTAGAAGATGAAGAATGAAGAGACGCTACTTCCCCATATTGGTGGCTTAGGGAACTGTGTACGGACGGAGCTGCATTAGATCGTTGTAATAACTATCCTTTATGATGGGACGGAGTGTGCAGTGGTGGGCAGACTCTTCATGGAGAACCAAAATAGTTGGTTAAATATAGTGACCTAGAAGTTTAGCCTAGGTTCATGGTTAAGATAATAGGATATATTATCATAGTGAATACGTGTTAGGATTTATATGTGATCTATACATGTGTTGTGAAAACCAGGTAAACACTTAAACGGTTTTGAACTAAACGGTAGAACTCACCAGCGTAATCTGACTTTTAAAAGTATGTATGCTAGGTTCTACAGAGACGTTTAGAAGTAAAGATACGGATCATTAAAGGATAGGATAATCGGGAAAGCTATCAAGGAAGAGTTTCTGGCAAGATGGCTTTGTTATAGATTTCCTTATTATAGTTAGTTATACATATGTACAATATCTCACTTACTGTAATACTTGGCTTATATAGATAAAAGATTTAAATTTCCGCTGCTTAATATCTCTGTTGATACCTTGTGTTCATGAGTAAATCTGATACGTGACCCCTCCGGGTGCCAAGTCTGGGAGTGGACGTCACAAGCTGGTATCAGAGCCTTGGTTTAAGAGATTAAGGTACAAGCGCGGTGCCTAGACATAAACTAGGACTCTGGCAAAAGTAAGTTGAGATAGGAAATATAGATGCCAGCTAGGATAGCTTGTGCCAGTAAGGATAAAACGCATAAGGAACATAATAGATAGGACATATGATATTTGAATATCGAACATACACGATTGCAATTAGCTACTGTAATCGGGTATTCACCATATAAACAAATTCCAAGTACTAACTGTTATGTGACCAAGTGCGGGGTAGGTTAGATAATAATGTATTATCTGGTTAGTAGCACGAAGAAAAACCGAAGAAGATCATAACTTAGAATATCGACGAAACAAAGGAGTAAAGCGTGGACACTAAGGATAAGTGTGGTGAAAAGTAATTGGGTTTTGAACGCATCATAATTATAAGTGCACGTATAATTATCATGATTTTAAAATTTGGAGACTCTACATCACATAAGTTCTGAAATGTCACCTTAAGCAAGACACCTGAAGACACGATTGAAGACAGACGAAATCATGACAAAGAAGAAATGAGAATTGCTATGGCAGGAGTAGTGGAAAAAACGTTCCAAGTTACGTTGATATCTTCGGTAGATCATAGGAAATCACTATAGGCCATAGGCCGGAAGACTCGAAGTGGAAGCAGTTGAAGTTAGGAATAGTTCAAAGACGAATGGAGGAGGTTACCACAAGATGGATCAAGAAGCAATTCGAGAATACAAGGACGGGAACACCCAACTAATCTAGGTATAGGCAAGAAGATCGCTTTATCAACCATCATCCAAACCAGAAGAAGCATTAGGAGTATGGAGGTCCGAAGTAGGCCAGGAAGAACTTACGACCTAAGAGATGTTGTACTTCACAAATGTCGGGAAGAATCCATATGATGATCAGACGAGCTACATGAGCACAAAATAGGAGTAGCATTGTCAAGGAATCCCTTAATAAAGCTACCTTGGATAACTTAGATTTACGTCTTCCTTAGGACAATTGCAAGCCATCAAGCCAGATGATCTCAAGACAAATGAGGATATGCGGATGAGCCTGACGATTCAAAGTTTGCAGCAATGGCGTTACCCTCAAAAGACGGAGGCATTATACGAGATTATGCCACAGAGGTCTAACTGGTTTATTATATACATAATAGATATTAGGACGTGCAGGATGAAGACAAACGTTTAGAATACGCAAAGGCAAAGCGGAGTATTAGAAGTCCCACGGAGACGCATCTTCCCGAACAATTGTAAAAAAGTTCCACGAGCAGTTAAGCCAGAGTTAGAAGGAAGCTCGGAATGAGATACTTCATATGTCTAGAACTCGATAGATACGTATGTAAGATTTTGTATATACCTAGGAAGAAAAGAGCGAGGTGAGAAATTTCTACCTTGGGTTGATTGCGGGTTAAGGAGGTTTCGAGGACGAAACCTTGTTTAAGGGGGTAGAGTTGTAACATCCCAGAATTCATAGATACATGATATATATATATATATATATAGTAAATACGTGTTTATATTATAATTACCTGAGCTTGATTGATAAATATGGTAAGACTATACATTGGATAGGTTGCATGAGTTAGAATTATTCGTTTGATAGCCAATGTGATGAAATGTGCATAAACGGATGTGTTAAATGGAAAAGAAAGTATAATATAAGATGAATATGTGTTTATATGATTAACATCATGGTACATGAATCATTTGATGCATATATGCGTGTAAATACGTGTGTTAATAGCTAACGAAAAAGTAAAAGGGCTAAAAGCGTAATTTATGTAAAGATATAAACGTATACATGTATTATACATATTATAAGTATCCTGAGGCTTATAAATTAGTAAAAATATATCCTAATATGATTCATAACATAAAATAATAAGTATTGTAAGTTTGAGGGGCTAAAACATAAATTAGCAAATAATAAAGAAAAAATATATATGTATATATATGTTATCGTACGAATCCCGAGCCTTAGAAACCTTAGAAAATGTTAGAAATACGTCCCATAATGTTTTGGTAGATAAAGTGATAAAATAGTAGAAGTATAGGGGGCTAGAGTGCACCAAACCAAACCACAAGGACCAATATTGTAAACAAAATGAAAGCTGGCCAGAAACCAGTGGCTCGCATATCGCGAGCCACACCCACCCATCATGCACGACATGCGACGAGCAACAGCAACAGCAGAAATGTTCCAGGTCATTTTTGAGCCACGTCCTCAACCTTTTCTCCACGATTAAGACCTCCAGACGTCGTTTTTATTTGATTAATCACTCCCTTACGTGTTGGGCACCTAGAAGCACCATTCCCCTATAAAAACTGGATCAAACAACCTCTCAAACTCACCAATTTCTCTGATTTCTCTCTCAAAAACCCTATTCCGACACGGAAACTTTATCAGTTGAATTCGAGCTGCACAAGGAGAATTAGAAGCTGAAAATTTACAGTCATGATCTTATAGTTATGCTTAACAATAACCTCTTTCAGTTTTTGTAAATTTCGATCTCTAGGTATGAATTTTAAAAATGTATTAAAATCAGGGTTCTTGAGCTTGTTTTGCCAAAATAGGGTATTTGGGTGAGAATTAGGGTCTGAATTTTTGTAGGTAACCATAAAATGATGTATTTTCAGAAAGCTCTAAGTTTATTTCACGATTGGAAAAGGTTTGGTAATGGTTTTGTTAACGGGTCAAAATTAGGGTTTTCATAACGTTGTTCTGCCCAAATTGAGTAAACGGTGTTGAATTAACCTTTGATATTTTAAAGAATATTATAGAATGTTATAAGGGATAATACCCTAAGTTAGTTTGAAATAAAAATGAGTTTTGATAATAAAACGAGAAATTCATGAAATTAGGGTTTCTAAATATAGATAATTAATATAAAATAATCTGGAGGGTATGAGTACTTGATTTTTTTGGTCTTATAACATGTTTATATATATAATAAGTATATATGAGTTTAAAATGAATAAATTATAAAGTATTAAAGATACCGAGTTAATTGGATATTTAGAAGTTCGTGCGGACCGGAAGGGTAGGGGCTAGTACAATGGGGTTTCTGGCAAAGCAGGGTTGTCGCATAAATCCCAACAGGGAACTGGCATACCTCACTGGCGATCTCGGGGTGAGCGTCTACTTATAGGAATGCGCGTCTTCATATTATCAAATAATAAAGGTTTTTATGCCTATAAGGGCATTTTGGTCATTTTGGCATTATAAGAGATAAACCCTAATAAAATAGTATCAAGATTATAAGATATAAATAAACATAGGTATTGTTTATAATAACCTTGCATTAATGCAATCCGATACGCGATTAGGTTAATCGTGGACCATAACGGAGGTTTTGTCCAAGTAAACCACTTAAAGATATAAGGTGAGTTTCTACAAGCCCACTTTAAATGTTTTCGGGCTAGTATACATATAATATTCGTGAAAATATATTCAAGATACTTGTGACTTGATATATACGTGTTATATGATGAAATTATTGTTAAATTGCTTATACGTGTTATGCAATTATGTTGATTATAATGTGATATGTATATACTTGCTTTAAAATTAGGTAGCCAAGTGACAAGGGAATTGTTAGTAAACGTTTAGTGAATATGTATGATTATATGAGAACAGGTGGTGCATTTTCTTGTATTAATATGTGGTGGATACGCCGCTGGTACATCCTATATATACATAGTAATATAAGTTACCTGGTATATCGAAAGTGTGGAGGATACGCCGCTAGTACATCATGTATACATACACCTAGGTAAATTGGGGGATGTCCATTTTTTGCAGGTATATGAATGCCTTATTGCTATTTAATAACAAACCTAAAGCATCTGGTTATTTAACTAGGGGTAGGTAGTATATACGATCGGAGGTTAATTCATTAAAATGAGAAAATGGCGTAATAGAGTTAAAGAATGAGTTGCTATTATAACTTATTAGAGTTAAAGCATGAGTTGCTACTAGAACCTACTTGAGTTAAAGCATGAGTTGCTATTATGACTTATTAAAGTTAAATCATGGGTTGCTACTGAAGAAGATGGGCTGCTTGTTAGAGCATATTCCTATGCTACATAGTGTCTCGTGTATTGTATCTAGAATAGAGCAAGTTTGTGAGTCAAACAGTCAACATACCTTGGTGGCCATACCATATGGTCCGCCGTACCAGTGGTACGCCCGTACCAACTGGTACGCCAGTTGGTACGCTGACCAGTATGTAGTGACTATAAATAGATCGTGTTAGAATATCAACTTAGAACTTCTGTCATTTCTACACTTTCTGTATGTGTTCTAGAGAGAGAAACCAGAGAGACTTCTTTGTAATCTTCAAGTGATTCAATAAGATTTCTCTTATTTACTTCTCGTGTTCACTAGATTGATCAAAGCATGCAGTAGTAAGATCGTTTCATGTACTTACAAGTGGTATCAGAGCAATCCAGGCTGCTCTACTGCTGTGTTTTTTATCATTTACGAAATTCTAGTGTGAGAAAGTGGGATTTTCTTCATTTTTTCATCAAATTTTGTCAATTCTGAGTGTTTCTGGTGTTAAAAATGATTTCAAAACATTCCTAGTGTGTTTTCGCAACTTACTGTTACAAATTCTAGCTCAAAACAGTCAAATTCAGAAAAATCAGTCGAAAATGTCGTCGTACGCCGGATGAACACTTTGGTACACCGTCTGATACGCAAGAATATCATCATTTAAAAAATTGGTACGCTGATTGGTACGCTACCTGGTACGCGATGGTTACTGATTGGTACGCTGACGGTTACGCCGTACCAAGGTGGTACGCTAAGTTCACTGGTACGCTGATTATTCAGGTCCGGTTGCTGGTACGTTGAAGGTGGTACGTTGTTGGTCCGCTGAAGGTTATTGTTACGCTGGTTATTTTGGTCCGCTACTTGGTCCGCTGGCAGAAAAGTTGTGTTCACTAAAACTGACGTAACTTGAGAACTGTTAAGAGTTACGGAACCCAATACCAGCCAAAATGACCGTCTCGACGAGATCTAGAATTTTAGTGGCCTAACGGCCAGTACCTTCCGTTTTGGTACCCAAAATCCACTTTTAAAAGTTTTGATTTTGAGTTCGAAGTTTTTTTTAAGCATCAGATTTTGGAAAAGATGTCGGATTTCCAAGCATTTGCGGCTATGCAAAGCACGATGCAAGCTATGCTTAACTATGATAACGAAATTGGAACAAGCCAGAAGGTTCCCAGATTATTAAATTTGGAAGATTATCAAAATTAGAAGCAATGATTTTCCGCCTATATCAGCACGAATGATATAGATTTGCGGATTCCAATAAAAAAGCTTTACGTACATCCAACTGAAGCGGGAGATTTCAAAGAAGTTCATACTTTTGATCAAGCTGAGAGAAAACTATATGAGCTTGAACAAAAAGCTTTTGGATATCTTACAATGGCTTTACCAACTGAGTTACTACATCAGTTTAGTATGTGAAAGAAATCAAAACAATTATGGGATGCATTATCTGCATGATGTGAAGGCAATGATCAATACATTATGATAAGGAAGATATTTCAGCTCTTGTATCCAGATTTTCACATCTGATATGTGAAATGAAAGTGGTAAAAATAGAGAATACGGAAGAGGAGTTGAAAGAGAAATTGCTAGTAGCCTTACCATCAAAATCGGAGAATTATGTCTTGCTGCTGACTCATGACAAAGAGTATTCTGAATTATCATTTCAAAAATTTAACCGGAAAGCTTCATGCTAGACAGATGAAAATGATGACTTCAAATAAGTTAACTGCTCAATTGCAAAATCCTGAATTGTATCATGGTCAAAATTCTGCAAGTATTAATGCAAAGTCTAAATCATTTGGTTTTGATTCATCAAATCCACCTCAAACAACATTTGTTATTGGTCATGGATCAGGAAATTCTGAAAATTCATCAAGAGGGTGTAATTTAACTGTTCCTGTAAAACACGTATATGATCTTGCTAGTGCATGGTTGTAATCGGATTCGGTACACAACGAGGTAAATAAATGATTCTTCAATAGATCACAAGCTCGTTTACAAGAGAGAGAATACAGAGAGAACACACTTGAAAACACACAGTTAAGCACTCACAACTCTCATAACTGAACTCTCTCTAATCGAACTTAACTATTTATACTAAACCTGTCCAGCATAGCAAATAACCAACGTACCAGATGGTCCGTGCGAACCATCTGGTCCGCTACTGGTACGCTGAGACCAGTTTATACAAAACTATCAAATACATAGACAAAACACCTAGACCTAGCACTAGACATCAAAACATGCTCTAACAAACTCCCACTTGTCTTGTGCTAGTCTTCAGAAGCTTTTGTCTCAGTCTTCTGCCAATGTTGTCTTTGATTGTTTCCAGCATGAATTCTAATAGCAAAACACACTCTAATCACTCATTGAAACTGTAAAGCTTGCTCAGCATGCTCAGCCTTATACAATATGTTGCTGTGATAGAGTTTGTCTATATCATCTTTGGACAAGTTGATCAACCACATTGAATCATAAAACCTGACCACCTTGTTTTCTTCTTTGACCACCACCACTGCTTCTCTAGTATTCTCATCATAATACCACCATCTTAATGTCTTGATAAATTCTTTATCAAGCTTCTTCAATGGTATTTTCTTCATCTGAACCGACTTCTTGTACTTCAGAATCACAACCGGTTTTCTAGTTTTTGGATGAATATCAGTAGGGTGCTCAGAATACTTCGGCCTTTGAGGAGTTAAGAATCTGAATCTGCCTTGACATTCTTCTATCAATTTGTTCTTGAAGAACTCTGCCAACTTATCACTTCCATGATTCAAAAATGGTTTTCTTGACAAATCCCGAACATCACAAACCGGCAAAGTGCTAAATCTTGTAGCATTCTTCAAGTACATAACTCCAAACTCTTTCTTTATAGCATAGCGCTTGAGTTCTGAATCAAACATCCAACTGATTATACTACCAGTAGCTTCTCCACCTTTCCTGTCAAAGAATTTCTTCTGATCAACAACTTTTGTCGGTTTCACTACTGGCAGCTTCTTAGCTCTCTGCTCTTTCAACCAGGCATCAAATAACATCTTCTTTTCTTGTTCTTATGATAAACTCTCAGACTCACTTGATTCTGGTTGTTTTTTCAGAATCTTTCTTCTTTAATTCTTTAACAACTTTATCTTCATCTTCTTTGCTATAGAAATTGAAACCTCCAGACTGATCATTATCAGAAAAATTTCCATAAACTTTAAGATCATCTGGATACTATTCAGTAGTCATATCCTCAACTTCTACCTGTTCTTCTTCATAATCAATATTATCATCTGAATCCTCTTCTTTGTATGGACCAGCAAACGGAACTTTGTCAATATCATCCACATTTAAAGCAAAGATAGCAGCTAGTTGCTCTTTCGAATATGGATTTATAAACTCCCCTTCTCCTAACTGAACCCTGGTAATCGGAGTTACATCATATTCCTCTTTTTCAGACGACTCCCCCTGATTGTTCCGGCAGCAGCAGATGTTCCAGCTGCACCAACACCAGAACCATCTCCACCAACACCTCCTTCAGGGTCAGGATCATCATTCAAATATTTCAAAACATCATCATCTTCTCAATAACTTTCTTCAGGATTCGGTCTTCTCTCCCCCTGAGCAGGTAAAGCTTTGAGCAAATGTTTTAGCTACTCACCCAGAGAAAGAGAAAGTTGTTGTAATTTAGCAATCTCAAAATCTTTTGACTGATCTCTAGACACCAATTCCTTAACCAGATTCTTTAAGCCTCTAATTTCATCATCTTGCTGATGATTTGTTGATTCTAACTCATCAAGTCTGGTTTGATGTAATGCAAGCTTCAAATCAGAAGAAGAAATAGTAGATGTTGTAGAAGCAGCAGTGGTTGATGTAGAAGCAGAAGCAATTATAGAAGGCTTTCGGATAACTAGCTTTCTAACAGGTGGATTACTGGAACTTTGAACATTTACAGCTTGTGTAGTTGGTTGCACTAGGATAGAAGACTGATTTGTCACCTTTTGCTTCTTACTAGGTGGACTGCTACCTGCCTTCCGAGCATCGACAAGGAATGAACCCTGCTTCACTGTCATGTTTGGCCTAGCCATACGTTTAAACCGCTTGCCAGTGAACAACATAGGAGTTTTCCCTTTATCTGCAGTCTTTGTCTTCCTAACAGGCTCCTCCATAGCAGGAGTATAAGACGGATCATCATTAACATCTCTATCTTCAGCCTGTTTGGTTCTATGTTCATACTTTGAAGTATCCAGATTCTTTAACTTCAAGTATTTAATATGTTGTTTAGAACATTTCTTTACTTGAATACCTCTGGTATTATGCAAGATTTCCACATAATCACCAGAATCTGAATCAATATCAGACGAACTTGCATCAGCATCAGAAACATCAGCATCATCCATCATCTCATCATCCTGAACATTTACAGCTACAGATTCATGAACATCCTCTTGAACAACTTGCTCTTGATTTTCTTACTGCACAGGTTCTTGCACATTGGGTTCTGGGTTTGCTGGTTCATCTTGATCTTCTTCCTCATTCTCATCTTCATCAACAGGATAACCTCTGTCATCATACTCTAATTCATCATCCGAACTATCATCATGTCTTGCAGCACCATTTGCAGGAGCTACATAATCAGATTTGGTCAAATGACCAATCAAATGTTTAACTGGAGGAGGTACATTTGCCAGTCCTTTCCTCTTTTGATAAACTGGTAGCTTTCCCACAGCAACTTCATTCATGTGCTTTAAAACCAAGACAACTGTTGGATTCTTTGGAAGATTTGGGTGTAGATCATTTAAGATCATTTGTAGAAACCTTGGATACATGACACTTTTGTTTTGTTTTGACAAGATATTCTCTTTCATGTAGTTGAAGATCCATCCAGAAAAATTGAACTCTCGGTTCATCACCAAAGCATAAAAGAAGGATAGAATCTTCATGTCAAACACATCATGACCTCTTAAACGATTTCCAAAACATTTGATAACCACGTGCATAAAATATTTGTATGGAGGACTCAGATTCGACTTAAGAAGCCAAGAATCATATAAGTATCCATCATACTTTATTCTTCGTAGCAACGCCACCAAGTCAATTTCATCAAATATCGTCGGAAAAGTTGATTGATCGTTTAATCTCAAAACTCTATGTACATCTACTTCAGATACAGTCATGTCAGTTTGAATAATTCTTGCACGAATTACAGAAGGTTCCACAGAACAGTCCACTTGAGCAGAATTCCAGAGCAATATGAGTAAATCCTTGTACGGAGTACATTCGTGAGTGGCAACATAGTAAATTCTCGATCTTTCCAAAAAGTCGAACATGCCAAGAAAATGCGGTTTCCATCAAGCAGATGCACTTAGACAAGTACAAATATTGTGTTCATCATTTGATTTTAACGCCACCATTTTCTGAAAAACATAAACACGAACAATCATTAAAATCATGAGATATAACCAAAACTGTTTACAGCTGATTCTAATTCAATTCGAAACGCTCACACGATTAACTTTTTGGAAACATTGACCAACGGACCACCCATAGACCAAATTGGTCACACGAACCAGATCTGGTACGGCGAACCAGAATCGTTGACCACATACCAGAAAGGTCAAATGAACCAGATACGGACCACTATAGGTCACGTACCAAATCTGGTACGTCACGTACCATGTGGTACGGTGGAGGAACAGTTAACTGAAGAGACAATTTCGATTTTGACACTCCAAATCGGTTTTGTTTTGAAATCAGTTGATGGGGTTTTGTTCTAGACCAAAAACCGACCCAGTACATGTGCTTAGAAGGGATTAAGATCATTGATAACCCATTAAACCAACCCCCCAATCGATTTAGCGAAAAATCGAGACTTAAAACTCAAAAAATCACACAAATGAGAACACCATAATGCAATCCAAGACCACCAAATGATTCGCAATCACAAGATCTACCTGTAGCAACAAAAATCTTGAGCAGAGGTTCGTTATATCTTGAGAAATCGAAGAAAAACTAGAGAGGCGATTTTAGGGTTTTCGAAAGAAGGTTCGGAGCTGGTACGCAGGTTATGCGTATCACGAAGCAGAAAATTCCTTTTATATGTGAAATGGTCCACCCCGCGTACCATATGGTACGCCGGACCACTTTTTACCATTTTGCCCCTGTTCATTTAACTTTGAAAATTTTCTCCAAAAATCACACTTTGTCAAATTAAGATTTGATGAGCTGATTTAAGCAACGATTATGGTTCTTTCAATCAAAAAATTTTCCATATCTGAATTCAGTTGATCCAAAATAACGCATAATGAAAATCTTTTTGACTTTTATCAAGTTTTATGTCAAAACACACCAAAATCTTTTTGATTTTTTGAACTTAAGCTAAAACACACCAAAAATCTTTTTGGAATTTTCAGAAATAACAAAACAACTGAAACTAGAAATTTAAAGGCAATAATTTATATTTTTGTGAGAAAGATCACAACGTGAAATCATACCAGTGATATAAACTTAACACATTTCAATTTCAATCTATTCAGCATTCAAGCCAAGCAGTTCACGAATACAACATTTTCATGTTTATTTCAGTCAAATCAAATCAATTTTTACTGCTTTCTGATATGACTTAGGTATATTTATCAAGCACAGAAATCGTGGTACCCACAAATCCAAGTAATTGAGAATCTAATTTTATTATATATTTTTTTTATTTTTCTGTTTCTTTTATTCATTCATGAATATTTACAGATATAAGTCGTCCGTAGTGTTTCATGCAAAAAGAAAGCAGAACCCTAAACAAACAACAATCAGGTCGATCTTTCGATACACAGAGAAAGTCAGATTGTTTAGGAAAATAAGAAAGCAAAAACAAGTTGAAATTGTATAACTCAACAACAATCAGGTCGGTACCCCCATACACGCAGAGAAAGTCCGATGAGTTATACGAAACACCAAGAAAAATAAAGCAGAACGTCAAACGAACAACGATCAGGTTGATCTTTCGATACGCAGAGAACGTCCTATCGTTTGACAAAATAAAGAAAATCAAACAAGTTTAAATCTTTTAAAAGAACGCATGCGTACACTAGAACACTTATTTATTCTATTTTTGCATTTTTCATCTTTTATCAAGATTACTCAACCACGAGAATTATGTTACACCACAAATTTCAAGCAAGCATTATGTTTATATCATACTGGCAAGTATCAGATATTGATTGACACATTCAATGAAACATACAAGAACCTACAGTTTTTCAATCTATTTTATCCATGGTCAGTAACATTCACTGATGTACCATCATTTCTCACAAGGTTGGATCACATTTCTCAATTTTTGATTTGTCCATTTTTTTATGCTTTTTCATTTTTCATTACAGAAAAACACACTATTTTTGTATTTTTCATATAAATCTCCCCCTCAAAAGCAGAAAACAAAGGAAAACATTAACAAAAACAAAAAAAAACCAACTAAACCAGTTTAGTTGGCATTCAATCTAGTAATGCCATTGATTTTCAACAAAAATTTAAAACAAGTTTTGTCAAGAGCTTTTGTGAACAAATCAGCTCGTTGAAAATCTGTATGAATTTTCTGCAAATCAGTTAATTTCTTCTCATAACAATCCCGGATAAAATGATATCTTATGTCAATATGTTGTGTTTTGGAATGCTGAATAGGAATTTTCGTGATAGAAATAGCCGCCGAGTTATCAATGTAAATTGGAGTGGTTAGAAAATTCAAACCGTAGTCGCGTAACTGCTGTTGTATCCACAAAACTTGTGAACAACAACTTGAAGCAGCCACATATTCCGCCTCAGCGGTAGATGTTGCAACCGAGGTTTGCTTCTTGCATTGCCAAGACACTAATCTCTCCCCCAAAAACCGACATCTGGCGGTAGTCGATTAAAGTTGAATTTGCAGCCGCCATAATCCGAGTCAGAATACGCCGATAACTCGAACTTATTATCATTAGGGTACTAGATGCCAAGATCCGGGTTACCCTTCAAATAAGCAAAAATCCTTTTTACTGCTACCATATGTGAAGCCTTCGGAGCTGCCTGGTACCTAGCACATAAACAAACAGCAAACACAATATCAGGACGAGACGCAATCAAATACATAAGGGAACCAATCATAGCCCTAAACAATGTCGGATCAACATTGGCACCAGATTCATCTGGTTCAAGACCATGTGAAACCTGGATTGGTGTACTTGGAATCCGAACATCGCCAATCTTGAAACGAGCCAAAATATCAGACACATATTTTGTTTGGTGCAAAAATATGCCTTTGGTAGATTGATGGACTTGAAGACCCAGAAGGAAACCCATCTCCCCCAGAGAGCTCGTCTCAAACTTTGTTTGCATAACCTGCTCAAATTCTTTGCATAAGCTGTCTTTTGTGCTTCTAAAGATAATATCATCAACATAGACTTGAACAAGCAGCAGATCCTTCCTGAACTTCTTTGAAAATAATATACAATCCACCTTGCCACGTAGAAACCTGTTGTCAAGCAAGTGTGTAGAAAGTGTCTCATACCAAGCCCTTGGTGCCTGGGGAAGACCATATAAAGCCTTGTCTAACTTGTACACTTTTTCAGGAAACTCCGGATCACAAAAAACAGGCGGTTGCTTCACATAAAATTCTTCACGAATCTTTCCATTCAGAAAAGCACTTTTGACATCCATCTGATACACCTTAAATCCGTGATATGCCGCGAAAGCTAGAAATATCCTGATAGCTTTAATTCTTGCTACAGGAGCATACACTTCGTTGAAATCAATGCCTTCGATCTGGGAAAAACCTTGAACCACTAATCGCGCCTTGTTTCTGACAATAACACCGTGATCGTCTTTCTTACATTTGAATACCCATTTCGTTGCACAAGGTTCTTTAGAATTGATAGGTAAATCCACGAGATGCCAAACACCCAATTTTTTGAAATTGCTGCAACTCTTCTTGCATTGCTTCTACCCAAGAAGCATCTTCCAACGCTTTATCAACATTGGTAGGTTCCACTTGAGATAGAAAACACGAGTGAAAAACTTCATTCTAAACCCCGGAATCTCTAATTTCTGCAATTAAAGCATCATCATTCTCTGATAATTGATGTCGTGTACGCACTCCAGAATTCGGATCTCCAATTATGTTCTCTTGAGGATGAATATTGTGAATCATGAGAGTTGTTGAATCAGAAACGTCAAGATTATCTGCCAGATTATTTAAATTTGCATCTGCTTCTTCTGAACTTGATAAATCACCAATTGGTAAAGAGTTTGGCACAGAAGAACTTGTACTAGGTAAATGAATTTGATCATCAACGGGTGTCGATCCAGCTTCATGAAAAGTACTTTCATCATCATCAGAAGAACTCATTGTTTCTAAATTAGAAACGTTCTGACTAGATGAAGCAACAGCAGTAGAAGTACTTGGAAGCTTAGGAATCAATGATCCTGGTTCAGGACTCTTCATTGTGTGTAGCAAAGCAGCTAAAGTATCAGGATCCTCTTCATCAGAATCAGGTTGTGCAGCCATGAAAGAATCAAGTAAAGCCTTGTAATCAAAAGCCCGAATATCAGCCGATTTGGGTTATAGAAAGGTATGTTTTTGACAATCCACATTCACATGATTCTTAATGGTCTTGGAAGAAGGAAAGAAAACACGTTTCATTGGATGATGATAACCAACAAAAATGCCGTCAATAGCTTTAGCTGCAAACTTCCCATCGTCCTTGAGAACCGTGCATAAACACCCATATGATTCCAAAAAGTTTAAATTTGGCTTTCAACATTTAAGCAACTCATAACTTGTTTTGTTAAATCGCTTAACAATCAGAACACGATTGAGTACATAGCATGCAGTATGCACTGCTTCAGACCAAAACTTTATCGGTAAATGTGCATCGGCCAGCAAAGTTCGAGCCGTCTCAATCAATGTTCAATTCTTTCATTCAACTACCCCATTTTGTTGCGGAGTATACGGCGCACTGAGTTCTTGTTTGATTCCAAGGGAATCACAAAAAGCTGTCAACTTAGCATTCTTGAATTCAGTACCATTATCAGTACGAATGCGATAGACTTTAAACTTATATATCGATTCAAACTTGGATAATAGCTTCTGAATTAAATCTGGAGTTTCATCCTTTGAAGCTAGAGACACCACCCATGAAAATCGAGTAAAAACATCCGTAATAACAAACAATAATAACTTCCCTCAATGCTACAAATATTCACAGGATCAAAGAGATCCATATGAAGTAGTTCCAAAGGAGTTACGATTGAATTCAAACGCTTGGACGGATGAGACTTCTTCCTTTGTTTACCTTTCTTGCAGGAGACACACACATCATTTATAGAAAATCGATTCTTTGAAACACCTTCTACCAGATTATGATTTTCCAAATAATTCATCTTCCGGTAATTGATGTGTCCCATGCAACGATGCCACAAAATGGATTCTTTTTCTGTAGCCTTTGATAGAAAATAAGTAGCAGATACCGCAGATGAAGTCTGATTCATGTTTAACACATACAAATCGTGAAATCTAGGAGCTCGCATAATGATCCAATCATCAGGAATTTGAATACCAGGTTTCAGAATCAATCATTTTGAACTTGTGAAAGCAGTAGTATACTGCTTATCACAAATTTGAGATACGCTCAGCAACTTGTGTTGCAGCTCTTGCACAAATTGGACTTTATCAAATGAAATCTTCTCGTTACCCATCTTTCCTTCACTGGTAATTCTACCACCTTTATTGCCAGCGAAAGTAACATTTCCTCCTTGAATTGTTTTGACGTCTGAAAGCAAGGAAATATTACCCGTCATGTGCCTGGATTCTCCACTATCAATGACCCAGAATTTGTTGACAACTGGCTTTCGAGCACCCTGCACATTTCAGCAAATAATTAGTGAGCATCTGGACCCAAGCTTTCAGCTTTGGGTCGACCGGTGTCTTCAGAAAAATCCTCAGTGACGTTAGAGGTCAATTTTGGTAGCCACTTTTGCCTTAACACTGGAGTAGATGAGTCCGTGGTAAATCACCCGAAGATGAACTTCCGAATGACCTTTGATTTTTGAAAAAAAAATTCTCTTTTGAAAAATTGTTTTGTGACCACCTTTTCATCTACTGTTTTGGCTCAGAAACTTTTTCAGATTTTTAATTACTAACAGCGGAAGCTCGTTTCTTTGCCAAAACCGGACATCTATTTCTTAGATGACCCTTTTAGTAACAATGATAACACCTCCCGCGATCAACAAAAACCATAGGAAAACTACATCCTGAATCAGTTGAGGTGTTATCATCAGTCATTTGTTTAACCACTCTCCTTGGTGCCTTAGCACTAAATCTTCGAGATTTGTGCTTTGGAAGAGGTTTAAACAATGGACCAATATATCCAAATTGATTGTAAAAACCATAATCATCAACTCCACAATGATCAGAATACCCTTTGGGTTTGACACGGTTGTTTTTGTTTTTCTCAAATTATCCAAAATTTTGTTCATAATGACCAAAGTCATCATAGATATCATAATCCTCACAAAAACCGTATGATTCATAGTCAAAACTGTTTGTTTTAGCAGAAAATTTACCATCAGAATTATAAAATTCTTGGGTGAATATTTTGTAATTTTTGACTTTGATGAAAACTTCTGATATTTTGGAGTGTGAGACTTGTAAGAAATCTGATCATGTGGACTAGTTCTAAGTTTCAACAATGAACCATTTTTCACAGGTTCATGATCAGACACACATTTTTCTTCTGAATCAGCATAGCAACTCTTGTTGAACTTTCTGAGGTTTCTTTTGATTGACCTTAGAAACTTCATCAGGGTGTCCAAACCCGATGACATTAAATTTTGCCGATCTCGGTGGAGGCACTGGTATTGAGTTAACATCAGGTGTGGTTGTGTTACTTACAGTTACAGAATCTCGTTCAAAAAACAAATCACGACCTTTTGCAAACTTTGCATTTTCAAAATCTTTCATTGTTTTTTCGGTTTCAATGATTTTCTGAGCAGCCTCTAAAGGTGTAAGTTTTACACTTTTAGGTTTTTCAACCACAGAGTCATGAGCTTCTGACTGTTTGGAAACCTCATTGGCAATTTTGGACACATGTTTGACAGGCTTTCTCTTATGAGTGCCTTTGGATTTATCAGATGATCCCTCAGTAAACATAGAATAATCAAACACAACAACTGGTTTGATCTCAGATTCATTTGGTCCTAGACCATGAACAATAGGTGGAGGAACTGATGTACAACCTGATTCTTTGAGCACCTCTTTTAAATTTTCATCTTTGCAAAGAAAACTTGCAAATGAAGATGAATTTATGAAATTTTCAAGTTGTCTTTGAAGATCCAAGATTTCAATGTTTAAATCAGAAATTTTAGCATTTGCTTCTGCAAGCTTTTTCTCACAAAAAATATAATCTTCAGTTTTGTTATTTAATTCTATTTTTGTGCTCAGAATCAAGGCATGCTCACTTTTTAGTTCAGCTTTAACGGCCTCCCACCTTTGTTTGTATATTGTGACATTTTCTTCTGCTAACATGTATTTATCATAATACATGACTTTCTCATCAGAAAGTTCCTTCATTTGGTTAGTAGATGTCATGAAAAATTCACAAATTTTAGAATCTACCTGAATGTCGGCCATAAAAGCTTGTTGGCCTTCAGCAAAGAACTCTTCACGAGGAAGATCAGGATCATCCTCAACTGTCACATTTCTTTCTTCAGTGCACAAAAATGCAGATTCATCGGGAAAATCCGCAGCCCAATCATAACCTTCACCAGTTTGTGAGACCAAAGCTTTAGATTCTAAGATTGACCCACTAGCATTTGCATTTGAACTGGATGGGCTAGAATTACTTCCCGATGCTTTGTTACTTTGAGCAGCATACTTTTGGTATAACTTTGAAGTTTCTTGTTTATTGGCCTTGTTGCATTCTTTAGCAAAGTGACCATAATTTTGACAATTATAGCACCGAACCTTAGATTTATCAGATCCAAGTTTACCCTCAGGGTTGAGATCTTTACGGCCTGTTTTTTGCATAAACGTTTTTCCTCTTCTGACAAGCATAGCCATCGACCGATTGATATCCATCAATTCTAAGTCATCAGGGTCGATTTGTTCATAATCTTCATTTGTTAACTCAGCACTAGTCAATTTTCCTGCTACCACCCCATCATATGAAGAGGCCATTGCTGAAAATAGTGCCATAAAATCATTTGTGGTCTTAGCTGAAAATGCACTTTGATTTGATATTGGAGTAGAAGATGATTGACTTGAGTAAACTGGATATGTCACCGCAGCTTTGGTAGTGTAACTTTCACTTGAAGAACCCCGAGACATATTTGCATGTCCACCTGAAGTATTTTCCACATAAATTGCAGTAGTCGGTGGATTTGAGTTAGCTTTTGCTTTTGTATGCATAGTTGAAGCATTCTCATCAAAGTACACATCGGGATTTTGAACTTGAGATGGTAGAGTTTTAACTCGCTTCATGTCTAATTCCCGAGCTAGCAAGTTTCTTGTTAAATCATCATAGGTAATATCATCAAATCCCTTATCATGTGTCAACAACAAAATATAGCCTTCCCATGATGCAGGTAGAGCATCTAACAGCTTCTCCTTCAATTCGCCTGCTTCCTTACTCACTCCAACTATGTCAAGTTCACTTACCAAATGGAATAGTCTTGAAATGAGATCATTTATGGTTTCATTTGGAAGATGGCAAAAATTATCAAATTCTTTCAACAACACCTTTTTCTTGCTTTTCTTGTATTGAGCATTGCCTTCACATCTGTGACACAATGCATCCCATAACGCTTTTGATGTTGTATGCATTTTAAACTGATGCAAAATATCCTTAGGTAAGGCCATTGATAGGTTTGAATAAGCTTTTCTTTCCAAGTTAAATGCTTCTTTCTCAGTATCATTCATCATGTTATACGGCTTTACTTGACCAGCAAATTCACTAGTTTGAAACTTTGGAGCTTGATAACCATCCAACATTGGTGTCCAAACAGTAACATCCGTCACACCGATGTACGATTCATAACGAGTTTTCCAATTATGGAAATCTTCAAATTTCACCAATTTAGGAACTTTGTTTGTAGTTCCTATCTCGTTATCGTAATTCAGTAAAGCTTGAACGGTCGTAGACATTGCTGCAAAAGCCTAGAACGGATCCATGATTGTAGAATCAAAAACTGATCTGGCGTACCAAATTAGCGATCTGCGTACCAAAATTCAACTCAACGTACCAAATTCTTCATGTACCAAACACGAACCAGAACTACAAAGACGTACCACCGGCGACCACCTTTCAACGTACCAAAAATATTGAACGAACGAAAATGATACGTCGGAACTGCCACAAACCAGTCAATAACTGCCACGGACTAGAATATGAAGATCGTCCTCCGGACCACTTTCCACGTACCAAATCTCTGATGAAGATTACCGTGCGGACCAGTCGCGTACCACCCTGTTCTTGAGCCGGACCAGCAGCGTACCAAACAGAATACGACTGATTTTCAAAAATTTTAATTTTCTGGTCGTGAAATCGATGCAGAACTCAAAGGAAACACTCACGGATCATTTTGAACGTAAAATTTGTATCGTGTGTACGTGAAACTGAGGAGAATTGATGTGATTCTTACCAAAAAGTTGTTTCTCTCTCTAGGAACCCAAACCGATCAGAAATCACGAGCAAACCTGCTCTGATACCACTTGTAAAACACATATATGATCTTGCTAGTCAATGATTGTAATCGGATTCGGTACACAACAAGGTTAATAAACGATTCTTCAATAGATCACAAGCTCATTTACAAGAGAGAGATTACAGAGAGAACACACTTGAAAACACACAGTTAAGCACTCACAACTCTCACAACTGAACTCTCTCTAATCGAACTTATCTATTTATACTAAACATCTCCAGCGTACCAAATAACCAACGGACCAAATGGTCCGTGCGAACCATCTTTTCCGCCACTGGTACGCTGAGACCAGTTTATACAAAACTATCAAATACATAGACAAAACACCTAGACCTAGCCATAGACATCAAAACATGCTCTAACAGTTCCAAATCATTCAAGTCAATTGTCATTTTCTGCAAAAACACCTGATGAACATTTGACATTAATTTATGCTTTATTATCTTTATATTATGGATTGCTGAATGGTGGTTTGACAACATCTAATCTGATTGAAGAAGATTTTGATCAGATCAATCCGGATAATCTTGAACAAATGGATATTAATTGGAAACTTGCGATGTTAGCTCAAAGAGTTAAACGATACAGGAAGAAAACCGGGTTCCAAAGTTTAAATCTGGATGGCAATGTTGGAGTGGATAAATCAAAGGTAAAATGTTTCAAATGTTCTAATTCTGGACAATTTGCCCGTGAATGTTCAAAATCAAATGCTTCTTCATCAACTCTTCATCATCTTTGGTTTCTCAAGTCGATAAACAATATGATTGGGGATGAACTTCTAATCCTCCAATTGCTTTAACTGCTATTACTTCTGAGTCAAAAGCACAAATATCAAATGAAGGTTATGATTGGTCTGCCGACTTTCTAGATGAGTCTGTATTTTTTGTCAAATCTGCGTTTGTTGCTCAAATTGTACATAGTGATGACGAAGTAGAAGTATCTGAGTCTGAATCTGAAACCAGTAGTTCTGAAACTAGTGGTTATCACTTAGTTTGTGAATTTTGTTCACAAAAAGACAAAAGGATTCAGAGTTTGGTAAAGGACAATGAGTTATTGGTTGCTGATTATGTGAAGAAGATTGAAGAATTAAGTGATGAAAAGAAAAGGTTGGAAGGTATAATTCAAGAGTTAGTATTACAAAAGGAGAAGTTTTCAGTTTTTCAGGCAGAGGTTGTTGAGAAAGAATTGAAATTTTAAAGTGTTGAACAGGAGTTTGAACAGAAAATTACAAAATTATTCGAAGAACATGCTGAATTACTCAAAGAAGCAAAGAAATGGAAGGATGAAGGTGAGGATACCGCAACTAATTTTCAAAATCTTTTTGACAAATCCAAGTCTAGACTTGATACTCTTACTAAAATTTCTGATGGACAAGCTGCTAAGATTCAATCCTATCAGATTGATATGGAAAAATTACTTGATGAGAAAAGGGAGTTAGTAAGTGTGAACAAAGTGCAAAATGCAAATTTGGATATTCAAAAGCGAAATGAAGACAAGTTAAAGAAGAAATTGTTTGCTGAGCTTGATAATATGAGGTTGCAGAAATATGTAACTCACAAGGTAGCTAAGAGGTTGATACCTACGAAAAAAGAGTTGGCTGAATCTCACCAGAAGATTTCTGAATTGAAGATTGAAGTCATTGATTCAAAACGTCTTTTGAACAATGTTACTAATTCACAATCTTTTACAAGTTTCTTGGCTAAGGATGAGAATTTTGAGAAAATGTTCAACAAAACAGTGTCACCACCGGGTAGTTTCAAAGAAGGAGTTCATGATTTGAGAAACAAGGTCGAGACTGTTGATTATTCTGAGTTTATTGTTTCCAACACTGTTGAAGAAAAGAAAGAGAAGACAGGTGTTGGGCTATATTTTCGGACCTACAACAGGCAAGAGTGCTAAAAATTCTAACGCTCAAAAGGTTGTGCCTGGTTCTTCATCTGATGACAAAGAGAAATCTACAAGTTCCCCAACTGCCATTACTGAAACAATTGTTGATGCTCCAAAAGATATTAACAAGATCAAAGCAGAGTTCTCTCGTCTTGCCAAGAATGGACACAAATCATCTGGTTCAGAAAAGAAGGTTTCAAGAAAACATTCAGGTCTGGGTTTTTAGAAGACAATTCCTGATATTGGTGCTTCACAGATTCAAAAGCAACCGCAGCTGAAAAATGTTAATTTGAAGAAAGAGGTTTTCAAAGCTGACAAAGTTCAACCAGAGAGGTTTTACAAACTCAAAGGTTCGGAACAAATTTTTTTTGACAAGGAATTCCTGCTACATTGTGTGGATGCTCAGAAAATTGCCAAAGTTTTTGTAAAGAATGTTGATCTGAAGAGCAAGAAGCCACAAGTTGCTAAATATTTTTCTAGGGGATCAAATTCTACTCCAAAGAGCCCGACATCCAAATGGGTTCATGATCATCAAGTTCAGGTATTTGATAATTTTTATGATCATTTTGGAGAAAATATGTTTTGTGAAGCTCTGCAGGAACCAAAGAGGAAAAATGTAAACAATCATTTGTGTTACAATTGCCGACAAAAAGGGCATATGGCACAAGATTGTCCTGTCACTGCTGCTTCTACACAAAGAAAAGGAAAGGTTCCTTGTATTGATAAATCTACCAAATACAGATTTATTGATGAATACGGCAGAGTATTTGATGAATTTCGACCGACATATTTTAAACATCAAAGAAGGTTTTTACCTAAATTTCAAAATGCTTCGTTTGTCGGTTGTTCATCACAATCTACTATGACTGGTTCATCAGATACTAATTTACCAAAACAAGAAATTTGGAAACCTAAAGTGGTTTCGAAAGGAAACCAAGACACTGGTTAACCAGAAGCGATTCGCTTCGGATCATTTATAAACTAATGTGTTTGACCATGTGCAGATGGAGGAGTATTCTGCTGATTTAAGTTAAATTACAAGAAATATCAAATTTCAAAAACTTGAAATTTTTCTGAAAGCTAAATTGGAAAGGTATCCATCAATTTTGTTTCTTTAATGCATATTGTTTGTACTTTAGAGGGAGAAAATTGAAAATTCCAAAAATAGTGTCAATGTGTGTTTGTTAAGATGAAAAATCCAAAAATAAAGTTTTCATTTTAAGGGGGAGAAAAACGGAAAAATACATAAAACATTGAAAAACAAAAAAATACAAAAACATTGTAAAATGAGAAATTGTATCCGACATAATTGAGAAATGATGGTACATTGGCTTACATGTCTAACTCATGGATAAACTAAATGAAAAAGCCAAAAGATAATTGCTCGATGTGCTTGGTAGGCTCGGCATTATATCAGAAAGTATTCAAATGGGATATACATTAAATACTAATGCTTGACCAAGTGAACAACATCTTGAAGCATATCTTAAGATATTGAAAAGATGTGTGAAAAAGAAAATGAGAAGTCACTGTGTATACATATGTTCATTTTGCAAAGCTTTAAACTTGTTTGATTTTCTTTATTTTGTCAAACGATCGGACTTTCTCTGCGTATCGAAAGATCGACCTGATTGTTGTTCGTTTGACGTTCTGCTTTATTTTCTTTGGTGTTTCGTATAACTCATCGGACTTTCTGTGTGTACGGGAGTACCGACCTGATTGTTGTTGGGCTATACAGTTTCAACTTGTTTTATATATTTTCTTATTTTGTTAAAACCGAGGCCTTATCTGCGTATCGAAATATCGACCTTAAGGTAGACGATTTAACGTTCTTATTTCTTTTTGCATGGAACACAGTTGACCATATCATGAATACAATCATTATGTGTTAAATCACAAATGAAATCACAAAGTGTGATAAGAAAATGCATATCTGAGTATGTCTGATAGTGTGGGGTACACTGGTCAAAGCAAATCTAATCAATACCTTAACATATCCAGATGTTATGAGTACGACTGTGCCTGAGTTTAAGATGGACAAATTATACCAGCAATCAACATGACTTGTGTGCTGAAGTAATTGAAATTGAAGTGTAGTTCAACATGTTATGTTAAATATGATCTCAAGTTGTGATCTTTCTCGCAAAAGACAAAAATAGTGTCTGATTCTGTATTGCATTTAGGTTTCATATCTGAATATTTCCAAAAAGATTTTAGGTGTGTTTTAGCATAAACTTAGAAAAATCATAAAGATTTTTGGTATGTTTTGATGTAAAGTTTCAAAAATCCAAAAAGATTTTGTTTCTTATTTGTTTTCGACCGATCGACATGTGATACGAAATCAAATTTCAAAAATATATCTTGGATTCTCGAAGAGAAGGTTTGCGCCAAGATTAAATTAATTTTAAAAAGAAAAAGGAAATCGCGTTTCTATCTTCTGAAATTGCAGGTTATATGTATCAAGACTCAAGCATGGTGAAAGGGGGAGTTTGTGAGTATCTTTCACAAGTAGATCTAGAAGTTCAAAGATTATTCAAGAGTGATCCAGCCATGCAAGCTCTATTTCTGACAAAGATTTCAAATCGAAGATTGGATGCAGCAATGCTGAAGATTAAAGTCTGAAGTTTAGTTAGAGAATAGATACACTACACGTTAAGGGGGAATTTGTTAGAGCATATTCCTATGCTACATTGTGTCTCGTGTATTGTATCTAGAATAGAGGAAGTTTGTGAGTCAAACAGTCAACATACCTTAGTGGCCATACCAATGGTACACCCGTACCAACTGGTACGCCATTTGGTACGCCAGCTAGTATGTAGTGACTATAAATAGATCGTGTTAGATTATCAGCTTAGAACTTCTGTCATTTCTACACTTTCTGTGTGTGTTCTAGAGAGAAAAACCAAAGAGACTTCTTTGTAATCTTCAAGTGATGCAATAATATTTCTCTTATTTACTTCTCGTGTTCACTAGATTGATCAAAGCATGCAGTAGTAAGATCGTTTCACGTACTTACACTACTGCTTCCCTATAGTGTTGGCTTAGGGAACCGTGTACGGATGGAGCTGCAATTGGTCATTGTAACAACTATCTGCTTGCTCCAAGGTGGGATGATAATTTGCAGTAGCAGGTAGACCTTTCCTAGAAGATGAAGAATGAAGAGACGCTACTTCCCCATAGTGGTGGCTTAGGGAACCGTGTACGGATGGAGCTGCATTGGGCCGTTGTAATAAATCCTTCGAGATGGGATGAGAAGTGCAAATGCGCACAACAGCTGTACCAGATCGTTGTAATAACTATCATTTGTGATGGGTTGGAGTGTGCAGTGGTGGGCGGACTCTTCATGGAGAACCAAAATAGTTGGTTAAATATAGTGACCTAGAAGTTAGCCTAGGGTCAAGGTTAAGATAATAGGATATATTATCAGTGAATACGTGTTAGGATTTATATGTGATTTATAAATGTGTTGTGAAAACCAGGTAAACACTTAAACGATTTTGAACTAAACGGTAGAACTCATTATCGTAAACTGACTTTTAAAAGTATGTATGCTAGGTTCTGCAGAGACGTTTAGAAGTAAAGGCACAGATCGTTAGAGGACGGGATAATCGGGAAAGCTATCAAGGAAGAGTTTCTGGAAAGCTGGCTTAGTTATAGATTTCCTTATTATAGTTAGTTGTAGTTATGTACAATATCTCACTTACTGTAATACTTGGCTTATATAAATAAAAGTTTTAAATTTCCGCTGCTTAATATCTCCGTTGATACCTGTGTTAACGAGTAAATCCGATATGTGACCCCTCCTTGTGCCAAGTCTGGAAGTGGGTGTCAAAAAACTCGTGAACCTATAAATGAGAATTCACCTGACATACACACAACGATAAGGATGGTATGAGGAATAAATGATTCATAAGCCAAAAGAGACAACTCATTTCGGAACATAAATACAAGATTGATAGGGTTTCAAATATCATCATAGATAGGGTAAATGATTAAGTAAAATTGCAACGATTTCAAATGATTACAAGACATTAACATAAAATTTATCAAACAACATCCGAGTTGAAAGCAGCAGCATAGGTTCCATGGTCTGCATAGCCGTTGACGGGGGGTGTTAACGGTGGTTAACTGGGGACCTATGCGAGGTAAGTGATCTGAGATTTCATATTAATGGCAAGCAGAGAAGGAGAAAAAGGTAGAATGGTGAGTATTAGAGACCCGAACAGGCATTGGTACCACATGTTGGAACAGTTGACGCTGAGCTCGAACTAGCTGGTGACAGGTGTTCATAAGTGGGCCGGATCAGCGGTAGATACCCATGTGATGTCCGAGGAGGCCACAATTTTTGCATCGCCAGTATGGAACGTGGTAGGGTGGTAATGGGTGCACCGACTGCAGAAAGGGTGAGACCCAACGTTGGGCTTCTTAGCTTGCAGCGCATGGAACACCTTGAGTGATACGAGGTGCGGGTTTAACAACATTAGTTGGGGTAATGGGAGTTGTTGCCCCAGCAGTAGGCTAGCCCTACTCTTGTTGGTACAAGGTTCTTGGTCGTCATGTGAAGTTTTGTCTGAATGTGAAATCAGAAAGCTGCAAACGTATGAGTACAATGATCTCAATGAAGAATTCATTAAATCACAAAAAGAAGTGTTTGCAGCTCAAGAGAAAAAAAACTGAATTAAAGCTGGAAATTTTGGAATTACAAAGGCTGGTCAAGAATGCAACTTATCACTAACTTTGCTGAATTTTTTGTATAAGAAGGATAGGAGTGAGGATAGTTTAAAAGATGATGATATTCACAGGGTTCCTCAACTGGTGGATTTATCTGAGTTTACATCTGCACCTCTTGATACTAAGGCTAAATTGCTTGATTATTCCATATTTGCAACACCAGCAAAGAAGAAGAAAAATAAGTCAAAGAAGAAAGTTACATTTAGTGAACCTCCAAAGTTTGATTCAAGTTCCCCATTTCTGGAAGATGAAAATATTTTTGGTAAAGTTGTGAAATCTGCCAGTAGTTCATCTGAAGAGGAAGCCATTAAATCTTTGGTGCGGGAGAACAAATTGAAAGAAATTAAAGATAAATTTACTAGAGAAGCAAAAGGGAGAGATGCTTCTAGTTCTCAATCTGGATTTTCAAAGATTTCGGGTTTGAAGCATAAAGGTTTGGGATTTGAAGCTAAAGAAGTTTCTGTTCAAGTTCAACAATCTAAGAAACAAGAGAACGTTTTGAAGATCAAGAATTAAAAGAAATCAAAACCTTCAACAAAACAAACTTTTTATTCTTCTGGAGGTTCTTCTTCTGAATCTAAGGTTTCTTCGTAGAGTCAATCTCCGAGGTATGATTCCTATGATGATTTCTTTGATAAATTTGGTTCTGATCATTCTTCATGTTCTCAAAATTCATAAAATTGTTCAAATATTTTCAAACTTCGTGAAAGACTTTGTTATGCATGTCGTTAAACTGGACATCTTGCTGTTGATTATCCGACAACTGCATATATCCACAACACTGCTAAATATGTGGATAACAAAGATCGGATTTTGATTGAACCATGGTCTCCAAAGATCAAATCAACTCATAAGCCATTGTGGTCTAAACCAAATACACCAGTTGACACTAATTCTGGTTCTGATCGAAAATCAAAATCATCATAGATATGGAAACCAAAAGTTGTTTCCAAGGCTAATAATGACTATGTGGAAGATACCGGGCGACCCGACGCTGTTGAATCGGGTCAATCCCAGATCGACTAATGTATTATTTGATGTCAGCAGGTTTTTCAGGAAGACCTATCGGTAATTGAAAGATTGCTGATGGTGGAATATTTGTGTAACTTAAAATGAATTTCCAAATCAAACTTATGTTTTTCAAAGTGCTACACTACTAGTATTCATGTTCGTTGAATCTTTCATTTGTTTTTCACTCCGTCTCATTTTGAGGGGGAGTCTGTTTATAAAAATTTCAAAAATATTGAAAAATGAGACATTGTATACATATGATTGGGAAATGATGGTACATTAGCTAACGATGTCTGACTCAAGGATAAACTAGATGAAAAAGCCATAAGATCATTGTTCGATGTGCTAGGTAGGATAGGCAAATCAAAAAGTATACAAATGTGATATACACTAAATCTGATGGACAACATCTTGATGCGTATCTCAAGATATATTAAGAAAAAGATATGTGAAAATAAAATGAAAAGTCACTGTGTATACATGTAACACCCCAACCCGGTATTAAGGTTGACGTGTCACTATTACAGAGTCAGAGACAAAAAGACATTTTATATAATATCCGAAGGAGTTTACAAAATATCAGATCTTATACAAAAAGGTTCATTATCGTACATTACTATTTAAAAGCTATTTTACAAGTTAAATTGACTTTTACTCTCTCCACACATCTCCCTTTAGCCCTGGAAACCTGTTGCACAGAAAAGAAATGCGAAGGAGCAACATGCCTAGCAACGAATAATTATAGGGAATAATAATGAATATTGCAGGTCCAAATACAGAATAACGATCATTAAAGATCCAGATATCAAGAACGTGTCATATCATAAAGAAAGGAAATACCCATCGAGCCGAATAATAATATACATAATATAACAGGCGGAACCGGGTAGCTAGCCCAAGAACCGATGTGAATTGGTGTATGGGCAGTCATACAATCCAATCACCAGAAGTAATAATATCCTAGGACCAGTCCATACGTCTCGAAATATATAACAGATACTCCTTAGAGTAAAAACAGGCGAGACGCCGTGATCTCAGCTCACCATCACGGATAGTGCCACGTCACCGATGCCGCAGTGACGTGCTTGTGGTCACCCCCACAAGTAGGGACGTGCTCGGGTATTAGAGTACAAAAATAACAAATAATAGTTTCTGAATATATTAGGTGTGCTAGGCTGTTTAAAATCAGTTTTGCAGCGGTATGAAATAGTTATATCAGAACATACGATAATGAGTACGGTTTTCAATAAATACTATCGTATGTGAACGCTTTAAAGCTTAGATTCAGAACCAGAGTGGTGTTAAATTTACAATACGGAGATAACAATTTATAGAGAAATGATTTCTCACAACTCGGATTATCCTTCGAATGAATCACCATTCGAATGATAACACAAATTGAATTGAGTCACATCCCAATGTATTAAAAGGAGGGGTTATGAATACTCATAACGTGTATCAGCATTCAAATGAATCACCAATTGAATGATAACACGAGTTTAGAAATCCAACTAGAACAAATAGTAGGAAAGGAAACGCACAAAAAAGTATAGAAACCCAACTGAAACAATAGTAGGGAAGGAAACGCACCTTAGTTATGATGTACCTAAATGATATCAACTTGTTCCGAGTGTTTGAAACGATCAAAGTGGGGTCGACTTTTAGAAAGAATGAATTTTGTGATGTCAAAATGAGATTTGTTCTTTTTGTTTCGTAGAGAAATATGTGATTTGAAGGAGCCAACCCCTTGTTTTTATACTCAAACTGTTCCTTAGCAATGAAGGTAATTTTGGATAACTCGATTGTAGGCGCCGTAAATTTCGAAATGGTGGCCAGAAAGAAGAAAAATATCGTGAGTTAGGACATACGTGGCAGAGGAAGAAGGGCCTAGTCATAGAAGTCTTCATCGTGCAGCTTTCTTTAAATGCCAACATATTTATCCCTTGTTTCTCTATTTATTATTATTGTTCTTTTTTTTTTACTTTCGAATCACAAATTTATACAAGGTTTTCATTCTTAATTTGATTTGTTTTTTTTAATTACATACTGATTTTAACTTAGTTTCTATAAATATATAGTTAGTACTCTTATTATTATTATTATTATATTTTGTTATATATATATATATATATATATATATCCGGATATTACAATACATATGTTCGTTTTGCAAAGATTTAAACTTGTTTAATTTTCTTTATTTTCGTAAATGAGCGGACTATCTCTACGTGTCCACAAGACCGACCTGATAGTTGTTCATTTAAGGTTCTGCTTCATTTTCTTGGTGTTTAGTATAACTCATCGGACTTTCTCTGCGTGTACGGGAGTACCGCCTTGATTTTTATTGGTTATACAATTTCAACTTGTTTTATTTTCTTATTTTGTTAAATCGGAGACCTAATCTGCGTATCGAAGGATCGACCTTAAGGTAGAAGATTTAACATTCTTATTTTCTTTTTGCATGGAACACAGTTGACTATATCATGAATTCAACTAGTATGTGTTAAATCACAAGTGAAATTACAAAGTGCAATAAGCAAAGCATATATGAGTATGTCTGATAGTTTGGGGTACACTGGTCAATGCAAATTTGATCAATACCTTAACATATCCAAATGTTATGAGTATGATTATGCTAGAATTTAAAGTTGGACAAATTATATCTGCAACTAACATGGCGTATGTGCTATAATAATCGAAATTGAAATGTAGTTCAGCATTTTATGACCAATATGATCCCAAGTCATGATCTTTCTCACAAAAGACAAAAATAGTGTGTGATTTTGTACTGCATTTACTTTTCGTATCCGTAAATACCAAAAAGATTTTAGGTGTGTTTTGATATAAAGTTTTGGAAAATCAAAAATATTTTACTTCTTATTTCTTTTGATTGATCAACACAGAATACGAAATCAAATTTCAAATCAATATATCTTGGAGTCTCAAAAAGACGTTTTGCACCAAGATTATTTATGTTGGCAGGTGTCTAAGTAGAAAGAGAATATCACAACTTCAAGTCTTATGAAGCTGTTGATAAAAAGATTACACGCGCTGCAATGTCAAGTATTCAAGATTAGACTCATCGTCAAGTTGAAGGAGAGTTTATTTGAAGATACATAATTATGTGGAAGTTGATACTGTACATGTCGAGGGGGAGTTTGTTGGTACAAGGTTCTTGATTGTTATGTGAAGTATAAAAAAACAAGACAAAGAGCTACAAGATTGTGTTGATCCTAACTGAAGATGAACTGCCAGTTCGGGTGCACACGAACTTGTCCAAACTGTCAGTTCAGCTGATCGTGTGTTTGAGCTTTAATGTTCAACTATAAATAGCTTGTCTTGTATAGAGATTAGGACTACTTGTCCAAATCTACTGTGTAATATTGAGTGTGTATTCTCTGTGGTCTTAATACAAGTCTCATTGTATTTACCTCTTGTGTGTCGTCGTTTAACATTGATTTCGATACGACTGAGTATACGATCCACCGCTCACGTAATTTCAACTCCTCTTAGTGCCGGATCTGGTAGAGGAGGACCCAACACCCGAATTTCCTTGCAGTAGACCAGTAGGGTTCCCAAAGCCTTTGCAGTTTAGAGTATTACACTCCTTGCGGCGTTTGAAAGAGCAAGCGGGTTTTGCGACGGTGACATTAATGATAGAGTTAACATTGAGGGCTCGCTGGATTAGGTTACAGAAGGCAGCCACCAGTTGTTGTGCCAATTCTGCGACCCATACCGAGAAAAAGAGAGAGAAACAATCGTGAGACAAGGGCACGACATGGTGAATGATCGATTCAGAATCATGAGAGATAGAGAGAGAAAGAGAGAGAGAGAGAGAGAGAGAGAGAGAGAGAGAGAGAGAGAGAGAGAGAGAAAGAGAGAGGGGGGAGGGGATACATCATATAGGACACTCAATCGGAGTATCATGATGCTAGTGAGTATAGTAAATCATAGGATACCGAGGATCATAATAGAAAATCATAAACTTACCGACACATAAAACGAGAAATTAGTTTAAAAAATCCATTTAGGACACAAAGATTATGTGCAAACTCGTATGACCGTGAGGTGGGGTGACACAGATTAGCATAAATCATTGAAAATTCAGATAATAACGCGTAAAACGCGAAATCGAATGTTTTTTGCAAAACAAAACGGAGTGGCCCTCATTTCCCGAGTGCGAAACTACAACCGTGACTGATTAGAGTAAGATCCTAGTGATTGACATCCTTTTGCCTAATAGGTTTCGACACTCTCATTGAGGCGTACCAAGTGAGCGTCTAGATCCACAAATTTTAATTTGTATGCAACGCTTTTCTTGTCAGAGACCCCGACTACCGGTGCTTCCACCCTTCCAGTTACTACATGTCAATCACTAAAGCCTTATTTTCTGACGAGATTATAAAATTGGAAATCAATATTCCTAAAGGGCATGTAAGATACCATAGCTAAGGAAGAAGGCTAGGAAGCCTTAAGTGATTTATGTACAAGCGTGTGCTAACCGAAAGAAGCAACAATTGAAATATGCATAATTAAGAAGCACTTAATGGACATATAAATTCATATAGGCACACTACGCATGATGCACTCATGCAGGACACCTAAGGCATAAGTCTAGGTCAAGCCATTATAATAACCTAGATCCCTATAGCCGAGGCTCTGATACCAATCTGCCACACCCCACCAATGGCGGAATACGTTGGGGCGCCAAGATTATCCAGATGCCCACAACACTAATTAAATGTTGCGATATTTTTAATCAACCCATTTCATAATATTAAAATGTTACATAATAATCCAATACAAGGCATTAATGAATATCAGATTAACTCGTTTAGTTTAAGTCTCACTAAGTCTACATGCATCCTAAAGTGTCATCAACGAGATCATCGATATCAAACAACAAAGCCTATAACATGCATAAAATAAGGCTCAACTATGAATATTTGGTTAGTAAACATAGGTTTAGTATACTACATATATTAAAGCATTGTGATTCATTGAGTCAAGTGTTCTATTCAATCATGATCAACAAGTTAATGAGTGATGTGCACCAAACCTAGACAATAATGGAGCAATCACCCGGCGCCAAATACCAGGTAGGCCAGGTGCGTTGTCAGCCAATAGATCTATCATTGTTGCCACGGCTCGAAGGTCAATGGTACACTTGCGATTAGAGATTAAAGACTTCCAACATAGAATCCATCAAGTATCACATAACAGAATATCACACATAGAGCACATAAATTCGCTTAGTGTCTTGAATAAGAAAGAATTAGGATTTTGAATACTGATAAATGTTACACCCCAACACATTAAAAGGAAAGAGGGCATATGAATCCTCACACGATATAGGAGATATGAATAGACAACGAAATCACGTAACGAGAAGGTTAGACGCGAAGATGACCTTGACGACTAAATAGGATGGAGGAATAAATAAATTTCATGACATAATGAGTCGACGACTCTTTGGTGATTTAATTATAGTGATAACGTACGTTCACGGTCATGGGGTAGGTTAACCCTAAGACTAAACATGTAACGTCGAATAAATATTACTGAAACTATTTATTTTTCATGACGGCACAACATATTTATATATTTCCATGGAGTCACATAAAGTCAACATAAAGAATATTTATCCTAAAGTAACATAAAGTCACCATAAAGAATATTAATTCTAAAGTACCTCAACATAATCATGCAAATCATTCATATAAGATTGCAATTATGGTTTCATCACACCCAAATATATATATACTTCCATTTTACTCATTGAATTCATTAGTTATCATCAAGATATTAATTTTTCCAAGGTCAAACCTTAGTTTTATATAATCATGGCAATCTCCTATGATAAAATCCTAGATCCACTATCAAGGTAGCATTGCACGAACTCTACATCTAGCATGACGATGGCACTTTACAAGATGAATTTACTAGATCTAACATTAAAATTAAATTTTGCGCATAACTTATTCTAGATCTAGCATCAAAATGACAATTTCTCATGATCAAAACCCTAGATCTATACCAATATAGCAATTCTCATGAACAATTTCTAGATTTAACATGAAGATAGCACTTTATATAATCAAATTACTAAATCTAATCTTCCGTATTCATGCATAGAATAGATCTAACAAAATCATCATGAAAAACTATTTTTAAACCTGAAATCCATAAATCTAGCCATTCACAACACCCATGACATAAATATGTCCTAAATCATCATAACAACCTAACCTTGATCATGTAAGGTAGAGATCTAGTCACTAACAAAATTCGTCGCATGAGATCATCATAAAAGATCAATAAAAATCCTAACTTTTGTCTTGATAACACTAGATATATCAAATATGCACATGTATGGCCAAGTTCTAGTCTAAAAACACAATAAAAACCTGATCTTGATCGTGTAATACCATATAACAAGAAAAGGGAACTCACAGACACAAAAAGAATGATGAAGGATGATGATGGGTGAAGAAAAACGCTTGAATCTTCAAGATTGCTTTTTTTTTCAATTTGAGGAATCCAAATTGAATCCAATTGATAGCAATTAAGTATTTTGTTTTAAAAAACGATTATAAGTCATCTAGAACCATTATTTTCGGATATAAAGACCCAAAAACTCTCCAGGTACTTAATAATTCGCAAATTAGTAAAACACAAAACTTCAAAATGGGTTGGGTTTCACAACTGTGGTAAAATGAGAATGCTACATTGCCATCCATGTCGGAATTCAAATTTGAAAACCCATTTACTTCCTACAACACGAATATCGGGTGGAAGTTCAAAGCGTTATAGTTAACGAGTTCTTCCCGATCAACTATCAGAACATCATGAATTCCTAGATACATATTTGGTTCATGATGACCCCGAGTACTTATGCGGATTCCTTGTGTTACAACCAGTTCTTGAATCCTTTCGGGTTTAGGATCAACAACATCTTGTTAAACGATTGTATCGGTTTTAGGTTGTGTTATAGGTGACTCCCATACTTCTTCCAGGACTACCTGGTTATTTCCATCCCCATATTATAGGAACTCATCCTCTAAGAATGTTCCTCTACGTTTAAAGAAAATTTGATTTTCAGTAGGGTTGTAGAAATAGTACCCAACCTTTCGGGCATAACCGATGAAAACAACTTTATCGCTGCGGGGATCCAGTTCGTTCAATTCATTCCCCATGTCATATCTCTATGGTGTATTATCTACCTTCGTCGTAGGAGCGCGATTCACGAGTTAGGTGGCAGTCTCGAGAGAAAAAACTCCAAAAGGAGTGTGGAAAGTTTATACGACACATCATTGATCGAACCATGTCTAACAATGTTCATTTCTTCTTTCGGACACACGATTAAGTTGTGGTGTTCCAGGAGTACGAAGTTGGTATATAATCCCACAAGCCTTAAGATGTTTGTCGAACTCCTCACTTAGATAGTCGCCACCATGATTTGATCGAAGTACCTTAATCATTTTACCGAGTTGGGTTTGTACTTCGTTCTGGTATTCTTTGAACTTATCAAAGGTCTCATGTTTATGTCACATGAGATAGACATAACCATATCTACTGAAATCATCAGTAAACGTAACAAAGCATCTTTCTCCATTTCTAGACATCGTCCTGAAAGGACGACATACATTAGTATGTATGAGCCCCATCAGGTCTTTCGCCCTTTCATCGATGGTCGTAAAAGGCGACTTAGTCAACTTGCCACTCAAACAAAGACTCACAAGTATGAAAAGATTCTGGACTAGTGGATTCTAAAATCCCCATTGTCTAGAGTTTCTGGATTAGATTCTAGTTTATGTGACCTAGTCAGCAATGTCAGTAGAATGTGTCACTGACACTAGTCTTAACACGTTTATTGGAGACGTTATATATCATGTTATCACTAGTATCTGTTAGAGCATATTCCTATGCTACAATGTGTCTCGTGTATTGTATCTAGATTAGAGCATCTTTGTGAGTCAAATTATCAACATACCAAGGTGGCCGTACCAAATGGTCCACCGTACCAATTGGTACGCACGTACCAATTGGTTCACCAGTTGGTACGCCGGCCAGTATGTTGCACCTATAAATAGTTCATGTTAGAATGATAGCTTAACACTTCTGTCATTTCTACACCGTTACTGTGTGTGTTCTAGAGAGAGAAACTAGAGCTTACTTCTTGTAATCTTCAAGTGATTTTACTTCTCGTGTTCACTACATTGATCAAAGCATGCAGTAGTAAGATCATATCTCGGTTTTACAAGTGGTATCAGAGCATTTGGTTGCTCTACTGCTGTGTTTTTGATCGATTTTTGGATTTTTGGAGAGAGAAAGTTTGGGTTTCTTACATTTTTCTTCAAATTCTTCCCATTCCGAGTGTTTCTGATGCTAAAAATGATTTTTAAGCGTTCCTAGTGTATTTGCGCACCTCACTGTATCAATTTCTAGTTCCAAAAGTTGAAAATTCGAAAAATCCATCGATTTCAGTGTAATATGCCGTTAGTACGCCGGAAGAACAGCTGGTATGCCTTTGGTACGCTGCCGGTACGCAAGGCAATATTCATCAGTTTCTGGTACGCTTGAATTTGGTACGCTAGGCAATCTTCAAGTCTGGTACGTGACGGTTACTCACTGGTACGCTAGCAGTTACGCCGTACCATATTGGTCCGCTGCTGGTACGTTGGTAAATCTGGTACGTTAGTTATCCTGGTCCGAGATTTGGTCCGCTCATTGATTTGGTTCGGAGATGGTACGTTGAGAAGTTTGGTCCGCTGGCAGAAAAGTAGTCGTTACTAAAACTGACGTAACTTGAGAACCGTTAAGAGTTACGGAACCCAATACCATCCAAAACGACCGTCTCGACGAGATCTAGACTTTTACTAGCCTAAAGAAGGCTAGTAGCCTCCGTTTTGACACCCAAAATCCACTTGGAAGACCTTCGTTTTTTAGTATAAAGTTTTTGAAGTATCATTTTCAGTAAAAATGTCTGATTTTCAAGCATTTGCTGCTATGCAAAGCACGATAAAAGCTATGCTCAATTTTGATAATGAAATAGGAACAAGTCAGAAAGTTTCCGAAGCTATTAAAGTTCAAAGATTATCAAAATTGGAAGCAACAATTTTCTGCATACCACAGCACAAATGATATTGATTTATGGATTCCGGTTTGAAAGTTGTATGTACGTCCAACTGAAAATGGAGAGTATAAGGAACTTCAAGATTTTGATGGTGATGAAAGAAAAAGTTATGAGCGTGAACAATAAGTTTATGGTTATCTTACCATGGCTTTACCTACCGAGTTGTTGCATCAATTCAGCACATGCAAGAAAGCTAAATAGTTGTGTGATGCTCTATCTGCTCGATGTGAAGGAAATGACCAATATAAAAAGAGTAGACGAAAAGTGTTCAACAAGGAATTTAAAAATTTTCAACAGTATGAAAAAGAAAATATTTCAACTCTTGTTTCAAGGTTTTCACATCTAATTAGTGAGATGAAAGTTGTTAAAATTGAAAAGACTGAGTGAAAAACTGTACACAGATCGATTCTATGGATGAGACGGAAGTTTTGTCATTGATTCATGTCGAATGATTACATAACAAAGGAGTATACAAACGTTTAAGCTCCGGGGGAGGTTGGACAGAACCTCCCCTCTCAACACACAGACACAAGACAGAAACTTCCAAAGAAATACAAAGACGAAACTATTTATACTTCTTCATTCTGTCCGAACTGGGTAACCTCCGAACCTGCTCCGAGCTTCCTCCGAACTTGGAGTTCGGACCACCTTCGGACAACTCCGAATCTGGAGTTCGGCTGAGGTTCGGACCTCAGTTCTTGTTTCCGACAAATCAGTCTGTTTGACAATTCGAACAGTAACGGCCACACAAGGTTCATGCATCAACATTGAGGAGGAATTAAAAGAGAAATTGATGGAAGCATTACCAGAAAAGTGGGAAAATTATGTGTTATTGCTTACTCATGACAAAGAATACTCTGCATTATCATTTCATGATTTAACTGGAAAGTTTCAGGCTAGAGAAATGGAAATGATGACATTAAATAAATCAACTGCTCAACTGCAGAATCTGGAATTGTATCATGGTCAAAATTCTGCAAGTATCAGTGCAAAGTCTAAATCATCTAGTTTTGGTTCATCAAATCCACCTCAAACAGCATTTGTTGCTGGTCATGGATCAGGAAATTCTGAAAATTCATCAAGAGGGTGTAATTTCACTGTTCCAAATAATTCGAGTCAGACTTCATTTTCTGCAAAAACACCGAATGAATATTTGGCATTAATTTCTGCTCTACTATCTTCATATTATGGATTGCTGAATGGTGGTTTGACAACATCTAATTTGATTGGAGAAGATTTTGATCAGATCGATCCAGATAACCTTGAACAAATGTGTAGGGCTATATTTTGTAAGGCATGAACATTAGTTGGGCTTTAGTTTTTGGGCTTAGTCTAGCTTCGTTAATAGGCCATGTGGGCCATTTAAATGATTATGATTGGGCTGGATTAGTGTTTATGATTGGCCCAAGTTCATGTATGAGGTGGTATAAATACCACCTCATTGTAATCGATTAGGTTAAGCTTTTCAATACAACTTTCACTATTTACGATTTCTATTATCTTGTGAGTTTACGATCAGCTTCATTTGAGTAGTGTTCTTCATTCAAGACTTGATCTTTTCGTTAGATCTTGTCTATTTCATCTACTTATCTCTTGAATCAATCGTATTTGAGGATTCCGCACTCATTTACGATCAAATATCGTGTAGTTGGTTTGATTTCGGACCTACAATTGGTATCAGAGCCAAGAATCTTAGATTCGAGGCTCTCACGATATAGATTCGAGTGTTTTCTGGGTTGGTTTTGAAGTTTCTGTTGAAGATTTGAAGATTCAAGGGTGTTTTTGGAGTTTACAATCTGCGTTGCTGCTGTGTTCTTCAAGTTTGACGTTCACGATTGAATTTTCTGGGTTTCTTGGTGTTTACGACAGCTCTTGTTGAAGATATTCATCATCTTGGGCGATTACGACTTCAAGACTGGATTTTTGTGCGTTTACGATCCGTACATTTGGTGTTTACGACATTTCCTTGTCGTAATCGGAGATTACGACTTTGCTTATCGGAATCACGGTGTCGGAAACGTAGTTTACGATCAGATCCGATCGTAATTGGTGTTTACGACTATTTTGAATCGGAAACAAGTGATTACGACTACGTTGGTCGTAATCGGAATCACTGTTTACGACAGATTGAGGCGGTGAGTGTCTGCGATTCTGACGTGTCATCGCAAACTGTGTTCCCGATCGTAATCGGGTTGTGTGGATCGTAATCGACTGTTTGGATCGTAATCAAGGAGTGTTTGTTCGTAATCAGTGTTTTTTGGACGTTTGGACATTAGTTTTAAGTTTCCCAAGCTTTTGAAATGGATTTTGAGCCGAGTATGTACCAGAAATTGGATTTCGAGATCGGATCTATAACTCGTCCGCCAAGACTAACACTACTAGAAACAGGGCCTTTCTTGACACGCGAACAATGACGCACACTAGTTAATGACGCGCAAAAACGCGTGTCATTAAAAATCTGTCATAAATTGTAAAAGTTTAAGAGTAGATGACGCGCAATTTTGCGCGTCAAAAAGTTTATGTCAGATACAAAAAAAAAACACGGAGTACACTTTAAAAACGCGTCATCTTTAAACTGTCATTTTCTATTTTTTATTTTTCATTTTCCCGCTTATATTTTTGCCCTAAAACCCATCTGTCGCTCACAAAATCCATTTCCGCTATTCGATTATTTTAGCCCTAGCTCATTCCCTCTCATGGGACCGCTGCTCCCTCTCCTTTCGTCTCCGATCCTTCATCACCGATGCCCTCTCCGTTTCTTCTGTCGCTCCACTATTTCCACACCATCGCTTCTTATATGCATCTCTCTCTCCATTTGTGCCTTTTCACTCATCTCTCTCCGATTTCAATGACCAACAACAACAAGAAGAAGACGCCTCCTCCTATCTCGATTTCGATACCATATCTCTCATTTCCGTGACGTGATTTGATTGATCGGCGTTCAATTCAGGATTATTACCGAATACTCGAGGTCGATTATGAAGCTAGGGAAGAGGAAATTCGATATAATTTCATTCAATTAGCTCTGGTACGTATGTGTTTCTTCTCTGATTCCGAGTTTAGATCGATGAATTGAGGACGGTAGGTAATTTAAATTCCGCACGACTACTGTTTCAGATTTAGGGCTTGAATTTGGTATTTCCTTCTAATCCAGAATTGAGAAACCCTAATTGTTGAATTGGATTCTGATATACTGTTTCAAAATCTCACCTTTTGTTATCTGTATTTGTGATATACTACTGATCAAATGTTTTATGGGTTTTTGTTTTCCAGACAAGAAAAAGGGCGAGGATAGTGCCACATCCAAGTTTCAAGAGATAAACGAGGAGTACCAAGGTTGCCATTCTTTCTTTCTTTCTAATACTTTTGTGCTTCATTCATTATAATTGATTGATTGTTTTTATATTTTTAGGTTACAGGTGACGTGGTGTGTTATTGCTTTCGATCGACAATGTTTAGGTACAAGTTTTTCTGTTTATTTAGTTAATGTTATTCTGTTAAAGTTTCAAGTTTTTTCTGGTTTTAACTTATACGGTTTGTGGTAGGATTATATCACTCAGGGAGATGATAAAGCTTGGACCCTTTGCGATTATTTTACTCATATTTATTGGTACCTTGGTATGCTTATGTTGTTTTTAAAATGTTATAAGGGGTGTTTCCATTTAGGTGTTCATATGATTTGCGCAAATATTTGGAAATAATTACATGTTCACATGAATTGTGATGTCAAAGTACTCTTTGCTATGCTGTTGTTCCGTCATTGAAACTCATGAAACAAAAAAATACTTTCATTTCCAATAGTTGAAGTTACTGCAGTTTGGTTGTAGTTGTTTTGATAACTTTTTGGCAATTATGTTATTCTTAAGACCTTGGTATCCATTTGTTGCTCTGAAAAAAGCTTGTGTAACCTTCCATTGATGATGTAAGAAACTGTTCTTTATTTTACTTTAATTCATTTTGGTATGTCGGTTGCATAAAGCGGTTTCAGGTTTATTAAAAACCTAAGTACTTTGTGAGATAGTTTTTTGTTTTATCAATGATTGTTTTTATTCTTTCTGAGAGATTATAATGGTTATTGTTTTCAAAGTAGTTTGACATTTGACTTTTTCATGGTAAAAGCTGCATGAGGCGATTATGCGTGAAGAGTCAACTGAATTTGAGGACGGTGTGGTAATTCAAGAATTTCGCATGGGGTTTAGGATTGGCGAAACACTTCTGCGCCCATCAATGGTTAAGGTCTCGGCAGGTCCAGGACCTGAAAACACCGAACCAGTGAGCCCATCAGAACCAGAGACTCAAGCTCCTGGTCCAGACCCATTCCAGGAACTAGAGGATGTTGACCAGTTAGAACCATCGCCAGCCCATGACGAATGTTTATTCTTATTATGATTTATGCTTGCATAATTTAAAAGCAAACTTGCCTAACATTTTCACGAGCCTTGGTCATTTTTTTTTGCAGGTGGTAACTACTCCTATGCCTACCTTGAGTGCTATAGCTGTTGAGTTAGGACTCTCTAACAGCCGTAGGATTGCTAGCTAGCCTTGCTAATACTGTTTTAGCTTTAAATGAAGATAAAAAGCAAGACTTAAAGAAGGTAAAACATTTTCACCTCTTTTTTTCTTTCAATAATATCTTTCAGAGGTGTGTAGGTCACATAATTATATTATATTAAAGGGTCTGTTTGGTTTTTGAGTATGTAGCTTAGTGAACTTATTTAACTATAAATAGGCCTTTTGTAGCATCTTGTTTATGGATTTTGATTAGTTTCTATTTCTGCAGCTTCAAGAGTTAGCAACTCAGTTTTTATTTCTGTAAACAGCGGTTGTGAAACAACTGCGCAAAAATGGTAAGATGCATCTTCTTTCTTGATCATAATTTTAAACATCATTGTTTAAACAAAATGAAAATTAAACTCATGTGTTTGTGTTCTTTTTATCAAAATTTTCACTGATTTCTACTTCTACATGCTACCTGATCATGAAATAACTTAATATTGTTTATGGGTTTTTCCTCCCAGCCCATATTTATGAACTCCTAGTTATGATTAACCCCTGTTGTTTTCATATGATTATTTGGATGTTTATCTATGCTATGGTTGTGCAGATTAGTATCCCTTTGCTCAGATGGATTAGAAGTACAACAGTGACGACATTGTTTGTGTAGATAAGTATCGCTTTGCCCAGATGGATTAGAAGGTTGGGTTTTTTTTTGTTTTAATCCGAATGGCTGTTGTGTATTTATTCAGGGGCTAGGTAGGGATTAAAAATTGATATTGTCATCGGTCATCGACCATCATTTTTCATCTTATCCGGTTTTGATACTGTTAGCATTGCTTGTATTATGCTAACAGTAAAAATTTTGTATGGTATAGGTTAGGGGCAACCTTCAATTCCTCCATTTTATTATTTCAATCTTCTTCTTTACTCTTTTTACGAGAAAGAGAATGTTCAAACGCAAAACTCGCCGACAAATTAGCTAAAAAGTAGTCATTTTCACAAACCTTGGGTGACTCGAAAAAAGAAAGAAAAAAAACACTTTGGGTGACTTAACCATTTACTCCAAGTTATTACCAATCCATTTTATATTTAAGTGGATGCCTAGGAACCCACTCGAGCCTTGTTACATCCACCCAATGTCTAAGGGCATATATGGAACAGTTGAAGATCAATTCAACCAAATCCCTCTACCAGAGAGACTTAAAAGTTTTGCCTTCTAAAACTTTTCAAACTTGTGGTGCAGGTAGCTGATGGTGACTCTGATCACTACTGTTGGGAGCGGCCAGAAGACATGACCACACCGCGAACTACCTATAAACTGGACATTGAACACCCTGGTTCAGACCTTGCGGGTGAAACCGCGGCTGCTATGGCTGCTGCAGCTATTGCATTCAGGCCTTATAGCTCTTCTTACTCTGACTTGCTACTAGTTCATACTAAACAGGTCTGCAACAGATACCTGAATCATTTCCTAGTTCTTGAATCACTTTGTTGTGGTCTTTTGATGTAACTTCTGGCTTTATTTTCACAAACTGCAGCTTTTTTGGTTTGCTGATCGGTTTAGGGGATTGTTTACAGACTCAATCCCGTCTGCGAAAGAGTTCTATACATCATCATGTTACTCGGTGAGTCTATATGTAATGACTACCTAAATCTTTAAATAAACAATAATAATTAAGGATGTTAAATGCATCAAAATTACAGTTTAGAGTTTGAAATGAGATACAGTATGTAAATGACTAAATGGGTCAAGATAGTATGGCACAGTTGGTAATGGGTTTGTTTTGGTTTGAAGGATGAACTGTTGTGGGCTGCATCATGGTTGTTCCGAGCAACCAAGGACGGGTCATACTTGAAATATGTGGTGGATAACGCGGCCTCCATGGGGGGCACTGGATGGGCGGTGAAGGAGTTCTCGTGGGACATATATGTTGTAAGAATGCTAAGGAAAATGATAGTGTTAGATTTGTTATTTTAGGTTGTTCGCCTACCAGATCCAATTGTAAATTAATGTTAACTTTGTAATGTTTGCTCTATATATGAAATGTATAATTTTACTACAAGTGTACTTTATTTTGTATTATGAGGTTAATTGTTATTAATGGGGAAATTAGTGATTTTACAAACAAATATTTTTTTATTTTTTTTTAAAAACCATGACGCGCAAAAAAGCGTGTCATAAGAAGATTTATGACGGGGGCTTCCTTGACGCTTATTTTATGACATAAATTTATGACGCTTTTTTGCGCGTCATCGTTTGCGCGTCATAAATGGGATGACGCGCATTTTGCGCGTCAAGAGGATTCTTGACCCTGCCTTCCTTGACGCTTTTTTGCGCGTCATCTGGGCCCTTTCTTGACGCGCAAAAAGCGTCAAGAAAGGCCATTTTTGTAGTAGTGTAACTTCAGCGGATAATTTCTTAGAGTGGAAATACAGATTCAAAAATCATTTGAAGAGTGTGGATCTGAGGTTATGGAGGGCTGTTGTGAATGGACCATTTACACCTACTCACGCAACAGGAACAAATGCAGGGAAAGAGAAGAAAGAAGATGAGTATGATGATGATGACTGGGAGAGGTGCAACAAGGCTGAGAGGGCATTTGCGATAATGACGATGGCCCTAACTCCAGATATTGCTCAAGGGTTCAAACACTGCAAAACAGCAAAGCAACTGTGGAATGCCTTGATTGTTGCTTATGAAGGGAACCCTGATATTAAGGCTAGTCGGAAGCAGATGTTGAAGCAGAAGTTTAACTTGTTCAATCATATTCAGGGTGAATCATTTGAAGCTCAAGTTCAGAGGTATGTGTCACTGATGGCAGAGATGTCAAGTTATGGAGTGGAGCCAGATACTGAAGACAAGAATTTGAAGTTGCTGAACAGTCTGTCTAAGTCTTGGAACACCAATATATCTATCATCAAAGACAACAATAGGCTGAGTGAAGTGACTTTGGATGAATTAATCAACAAGCTGAAATCCAAGATGATAGATGATAAGCAGAGAGAGCTGAACCATATAAGTTCTCTAAGTTTGGCTGGAAAGTTGAATCAGACTTTGTTGTCAGAAGAAGTTGAGGGTAAGCATGAAGGAAAGTTTACAGGGAATGGATCAAGCTCAGCTCCTATGTCTAGTGCTTTTGTTGCACAGCCTCAAGGTAGTTCAAGCGGAGGTGTCAACTCTGAAGATGTCAATGATCCTAACTTTGCCCTTGGTATGGGTTTCATGAACAGCTATCATGCCCTTGTGGCCGGGAATCTTGTACCTTCTGATATGGTGGCTGGTGATCTTAATCAGATAAATCCTGAGGACGTGGAGATGCTGGATGTCTCTTGGCAAATGGCCATGGCTGTCTTCAGAGCCAAGAAATTTATGGCCAAAACGGGAAGGAACGTCTGGAAGGATCAGGATAAGATCAGAATGGGGTTTGACAAGTCGAAGCTAAGGTGCTATAATTGTGATGAGTATGGTCACTTTGCCAGGGAATGCACGAAGCCCAAGAAGGAAAGAGCTGAAGAAAAGAAGGTTGCTGAAGTGAAAGGAAAGGGTGATGCCAAGGCACTGGTGGTTCAGGAAGGTGGTGGTTATGACTGGAGTTCTCAGATGAAGGATCTTAGTTTGTCACATGCTTTGATTGCTACTGCAGAAAAGGATAATGAAGAAAATCATGCCTTTGTGGTCACTGATGAAGGAAAGCCTGAAGAGACTCAGATAGAAGACAAGGAAGCATTCGTTGCTGATGCTGAAAACCTAAAGGTATGTTCTGATCCCACTTGTGCTCGTATTATTCCTGGTCTTAGACAAATCTGTAAGAATTATCAAATAGAATTGTTTGAGGTCAAGTGTGAGAGGAGCTCATTTAAGGGTAGATGGGTAAAAAATGAGGAAAAGGTTAAGGCACAAAAGTTAGATATAGTGAAGTACCAACAGATAGCAACTGAGAAATCTATCATGTATGATAATGCCAAGTTAGAAATAGCTGACCTTAGAAAACAGGTAGATGAATTGACTCATAAGACTAATGAGATGCAAGTTCAGTTAGATATGAATCAATTGAGAAACAAGAGAATGCTTCAGGCAGGTAAAGAACTATCTCAGGCAGTTATTTGTGGACAAGTAGGAAAACACACACCAGGTTTTGGGTCAGAAAAGTCTGACAAGTCCGTGGCCGCAAATGTTATAATTCCCCCACCTATCCCTAGAGATATCATAGGAATGCTCTATGAGGAGGACCAAGTAGATAGAACTAGCTCAGGATATCATGAAGCTGGTCCTCCTATAGATAGCTTGATGGTTGGTGTGACCCCTATGACAGAAGTAGAGAAAGAACAGGAGAAACTTGGTTTATATAGGACAGGTAGTCAAAACAATGTAGTTGACCTCACAACTAAACCAGGTTCTTCCCAGGAATCTTTAAACAATAATGTTAGTTCTTCTAATGTTTTTGTTACATGTGCAGATGTTGTAGGCATTGAAGATGTATCTGGGGAGGATGCTGAATGCTTGAGGGTCAATGAGTGTCATGAGTCTAGTTGTTCTGTTTTTAGTTTACCTAAGGATGACGTTCTGGCATCTGTGTCAGAACTTGAAACATCCAAGTCCAATCAAATTGTCTTGTTAAAACATGTTTCTAATCCTAATGAAGTCGTTAGTTCCTTTAAAATGCGTGTTCCTAACACAAAGATTGGCCGTAAGTTTAAGCCCAATGACTTTGTTCCGTATCCCCAGGTTGTGTCAACTTATAATAGAACTGACAAATCAAAATCTGAACAATTTTGTTTAATAACACAACCTGAAAAACATTCAAAACGTGTGATACACAAATGGGATGATCAACCGGAATGGAAGTCGTCTTACCCAAGACGCTCATACTTGTGTAGCAACGTCAATGGGCCTAGACAAATGAATTGTTTTCAATGTGGTCAACCAGGTCATTTTGCTGCTAACTGTATGAACAGACCCTATGAGCCATATTATCCGCAGAACAAGCGGACAACTATGCTTGAGAAAATGATGAGGGGTGAGAACAGAACTCAAAAGCAGCAAGCATCGTCACAGGGGAAGCAAAGTTCTGAACCAATGAAGACTCAACAGTCTAAGGTTCTAAACACAAAGGCCCCAGTGACGAAGCCTGTCAATGAAAGGAGAGATGTGGGACAAACTTCCAAACCTGCTTATGCAGCTAAAGGAGTTTTCAACAAACCAAATAAAATGAAAACAAAATCTTTTGAGAATCAAGTACCTAAAATCAATCAGGCTGCTAAACCTAAGGGGAAAGCAGTTATAGAACAACCAAAAGTTGTCACTCAATCAAAACAAATGGTTTATACCAAATTAAAACTTGAGTGGACACCTATCATCAAAACAAAAGGTAAAAAGGCCACATCTCCACCAAGGAATGTTTCACCCACAAAGAACTCTGCTAGTAGCTCTAACTCACAAAAACAACCAAATTGGAAACCAAAAGTTCATGCTAAAGTTTTAAATGAATCCGAATCAAAAGCAGGAATGTCTTTCAAGATGGTTAATTACACTGACTCCAAGGGAGTGCCCAGATCTGTTATGACCTGGGTACCTGACTCTAACTGATTTATGTTTTGTGTAGGGACAGCCAAGAAGATCTGTCAATAATCTCTGGTATGTTGATAGTGGTTGTACCCGACATATGACCGGAGATCTGTCTCTGTTAAATGAGGTGGAAGATTTCAATGGAGGAAGTGTTTCTTTTGCTGGAGGTGTGGGTGGAAGAATTTCAAAGAAAGGAGTTGTGAAGAATGGGAGTCTGACTTTTTCAGATGTGCATTATGTAGAGGAGCTGTCCCACAGCTTGCTAAGTGTGTCACAGATATGTGATCGAGAATACTCTGTGATGTTCAACAAAAAGGAATGCATCATTCTTAAGCCTGGTGTAAAAATTCCTGAAGAATGTATTTTAATGCGTACACCAAGGCATGGGAATTCTTATCAATTGAACATGGGAAAGCCTCCAACATCTGAAGCAGCTTGTCTAATTTCAAAACAGACTGAGAATCTTGCATTGTTGTGGCATCGTCGTCTGGGACATGCAAACATGAAGAATCTATCCAAGCTGGCTAAAGGAGAGCATGTCAGAAATCTTCCGATCAAAGACTTTTCTTCAGTGGAGAAGTGTGTGGCTTGTGCTAAGGGGAAGCAGCACAAACTGCCACATCGTCCAAAGGTTACAAATTCTGTCTCTTCTGTTCTTCAACTCTTACATATGGATTTGTTTGGTCCCATGCAGGTACAAAGTGTCAGCAAGTTTTCATACTGCCTCGTGATAGTGGACGATTACTCGCGGTTTACTTGGGTCTTTTTCTTGTCAAACAAGTACGAAACTCCAGCCCTAGTAAAGCAGTTTGTGACGCTTATTGAAAACCAGCTGGATAAAAGAGTGAAGGCAATCAGATCTGACAATGGGACGGAATTCAAAAATGCTGAGCTAAATATGTTTTGTGGTGAAAAGGGGATTGAAAGGCAGTTCAGTGCTCCTTACACTCCTCAGCAGAATGGAGTTGCCGAAAGAAGAAATAGGACACTCATTGAAGCGGCTAGAACAATGATGTGTGAAGCAAAATTACCGATCTTCTTTTGGGCAGAAGCTGTGAATACTGCTTGTTATGTACAAAACAGAGTTCTTCTGAACAAGCGTCACGAGCAAACTCCATATCAGATCATCTATGGGGAGAAACCGAAGGTGGGTTATTTCAAGACGTTTGGGTGTCCGTGCACGGTGCTGATCCAGTCCGATGTAGGGAAATTCGAAGCGAAGGCCGATGAATGCTATTTTGTGGGTTATTCTGCAAATAGTGCTTATCGTGTCTATAACAAGACCACTGGGTTGATCATTGAGGCATTCAATGTAGATTGGATGGAGGACAATCCTACTGATGCGGGAACTGGACCTAATTGGATCTTCGACTATGGATCATTGTTTGAGGGATTTAATTTCTCGAATGTTTTCCACAATTTGGGCGAAGAAGAAGACATTGTAGCTCCTAGTGCAGATGTAAGACCTCATGTGGATAGAGCATCAGCTGAATCTTCTAGGAATGCAACTGCTGATATTCCAGAATGTTCAGGAACACGTGATGCTCCAGTGGATTCTCAAGGCTCAGGTATGTCTGAAAATGTTGTTAATACTAATCTGCCTGTTAATGTTTCAGTGCCTGATGTCCAAGAGAGCAGAATCAACAAGGATCATCCACTGAGTAATGTTGTTGGGCCAGTGACAGCGGGTGTCACCACAAGAAGCCGCACAGGACACATCAACTTTTGTATGTTTTCCTGCTTCATCTCCCAGATTGAACCTCCCAATGTGATGGTTGCTCTCAAAGATCCAAACTGGATGGAGGCCATGCACAATGAACTCAATCAGTTTTCAAAGCTGGGAGTGTGGCGTCTTGTGAAGCGGCCAGAGGACAAGAAGGTGATTCCCACGAGATGGTTGTACAAGAACAAAAAGGATGACTCGGGGATCATTGTAAGAAACAAAGCAAGGTTGATAGTACAAGGGCACAGGCAAGTCCACGGTATCGACTATGATGAGGTTTACGCTCCAGTGGCAAGATTGGAAGCAATTCGGATCTTTCTAGCTGTGGCTTCGTATCTCAATTTTACCGTACATCAGATGGATGTGAAGACTGCCTTCCTGTATGCAGAGATGAACGAGGAAGTCTATGTTGCTCAACCACCAGGGTTCATAGATGAAGAAAATCCAGATCATGTTTATCTGCTGGATAAGGCTTTGTACGGTTTGCATCAAGCTCCTAGAACCTGGTATGAAACGTTGTCCAATCACCTGGTGGAGAATGGATATACAAGAGGAGTCGTTGATCAAACATTGTTTAGAAAAAGGGTGGAAGAAGACATTATCATGGTGCAAGTGTATGTAGATGATATTATCTACGGATCGACAAACGAAGAATTGTGCACCGAGTTTGAGGAGATTATGAAGAAGAAGTTTGAGATGAGTGACCAAGGCGAGATGAGTTTCTTTCTTGCACTTCAAGTCAAGCAGAATGATTCTGGGATTCTTATTCATCAGGAGAAGTATGTGAATGAGATTCTGGAAAAGTTCAAGATGCAGGATTGCAAGCCCATCGCCACTCCCATGGCATCCAGACCACTTTTGTCAGCGGATCTTAACGGGGAGTCAGTGAGTGAATTCCATTATCGGTCGATGATTGGATCACTAATGTACTTGACAGCAAGCAGGCCAGACATCATGTATGCAGTTTGCGTGTGTGCTCGATATCAGGCTAACCCTAAACTCTCTCATTTAGCTGCTGTTAAACGTATCTTCAGGTATCTGAAGGGCAGGCCTAGGCTTGGTCTTTGGTACCCGAAGAACACTGATTTTCAATTATATGCTTTTACTGACAGTGATTATGGAGGTAGTGACCTTGACAGGAAATCTACTACTGGAGGATGTCAGTACCTGGGAGATAGGCTCATCTCTTGGCAGAGCAAGAAGCAGCATACCGTATCCAAATCAACTGCCGAAGCTGAGTACGTGGCCGCATCTGCCGGTACTTCACAGGTAGTGTGGATCCAAAACCAGCTCACGGATTACGGTATGGAATTCGTTAACACTCCCATATTTTGTGATAACGCTGCTGCTCTTGAGATTGTGAAAAACCCTGTCCAACATTCCAAAACCAAGCACATTGATATCAAGGTACATTTTATTCGTGATTGCTTTGATCGTGAGCTAATTCAGCTACAAAAGGTAAGCTCCGATCAGAATGTTTCGGACATCTTTACAAAACCCCTTCCTCGTCCTAATTTTGAATCTTGTGTTGAAGGCCTGAAGATGATTGCCTTCGAGGAATGATCTGATCATCTATGTTTTTGTACAAAGTTTTTGGTTTTTAAATTTTACTTATAAAAAAAATTAAAAAAAAAATAGAAAATGACTAAAAAATTGAGTCTTGTTTCAAAAGCCTCACAAAAACAGGGGAAGAAATGGTGCTGGTTAAACTGAAAAGTTTTTATGATGTCTTTTGATAGGACTTGAAAAATTGCTTAATGACGGTTGGAGACTGACACGTGTAAGGCTGATGTGAAAGATTGCTCGAAGATGATATGTCGGTAAGCTCAACCAAAACAATGATCATCTATGTAAGTGCAGTAATCTTAAACTCTATACATGTTTAGTTTCCCATCCTAGTCTTCATGGTTTAAAAAACTGAGTCCCGACAAAAACGGGTTGAGAGTGGTATTTACCTAGTATTCACTCTCTCACACGCCATGCTTATACTGTATAAGACAACACCACAGGAAAGAAAAAGAAAAAGAAAAAGAATTCAAAAAATGAAAATTCTGAAAAAGAAAGAAAGAAAAAGAAAAAGAAAATAAAATTATTCAGTTGGTCTTCTCTGCGTGCTTATGCGGCCGACCTGATCATCAACTGATAATGTATGAAAAATAGAAATAAGTGGTAGTCAAAACAGTGTTGCATGGTTCCTCAAGTTGGGGGTTTGTGAATCCTCAATAAACTCTGAGGTTGGGTAGGTTTTGCTATGGAAAATTGGGTGTGGGGACGGTTAAACATATCGGTAAATCTGTACTATATTTAAGCACTTTACTGGATGTGAGTTTCTGTGTTCAAACCACCTGACAATTGTCTAGAGTGTCCAGTAACGGAAGCTGAAAAGGGTTCCTCAGTCAAAGACCTGTCTGAAATTATCTGTGAAAAATACCAGCACCAGGTATGTAAATATTTAAATTTCTGAGGTAAGTTTGTAAATATTTATTTTTGGTTTTGATTTTATCTGTTTAACTTTTAATTTTTTTTAAAAAAATGATCATGATCAGATACTCGGGGCTGAGTTTGAGGGGAAGCTTCGTAAAATTCTCAGTTTTTAACAAAGTTCTTCAAAAGTTAACAATTTTCATGAGAATTATTTTTTTTTAAGAGGTTTGGGAGTGTTTGTTTGTGTTTCAAAACTTGAGGGGGCAAAAATGAAAATTCTTTTTAAACAAAACCCCTAACTCTCACCCATTTACGATTCACCTCATTTACGATCCCTCATTTCTCTCTCTCGTCGTTTACAATCCGCCCCGAAACCCTAACTCCGCCGCGCCACCCTCGCCGGAAAAGCCATCACACCCACCTCCGACCATCCTCCGTCTCACACGAGCACACCACTGTGTACGTAATCAAATCCCGACCGAGAAACCCCCTTCAATCATCTGTTTTCACTGAGTTTTGAGTGTTTTCTGTCGGGTTTTTACCTTTCGAACCTTCATCCACGATTATCTTCTGGTTTGGCTCATTTCGAGTCGTCTTTGCGAGATTTCTAGTCGGAATTGTGTTTAGAGCCGTTTAAAGGTAGTTATCTATGGTTTACTTGTATATTGATGTTGTTTGATGTGTTTTCGAGAAAGTTGCAGGCTCAAAAATGGTGGAATTGGGTGTTTACGATCGGGCAGTCGAGGAAGACGACGCTTCGGGGTTTACGACTCGGGTTTACGACCCGGGTATACGACTCGGGTTTACGACTCGGGTCAAAGATTCGGTGTTTACGATCCGAGTCTACGTCTCTTGTTTACGATTGGGCTATTGACGAAGTCGCGGTGTTTACGATTGATTCTTTAGATTACGATTGGGCCTCATTCAAACCGATCGTAAACCCGTTTAATGAATCGTAAACTCATTATATGGATCGTAATCACATGATAAAGGCTTATACACTTAATTTTTTTTAAATCTCTTCAACCTTAAACATGTTTAAGCTAAAATTTAGGGTGTTTTGTTAACATGTGATTCAAAATCAAATTTTTGTGAGCGTGTGTTTAAATCAATTATTTTCCCTAAAGTTTAAATTGAAATTTTGTGTTCAAAAGTAAAATTTTTCTTCAATTAAACAACGTTAAGGGCTAATAATCATAATTGCTCGTTGATGAATATGTCTGATGCATTTGTCTCGTCTTTCTCAGATGGCTGAAGAGATGCTTATTGGAGATATAAAGTATGAGCAGGACCATTGTATGCCGGCATACCTAGAAGACCCGCCAGAAAAACACATGGAGTTATTCTACTCACTGGTGGCCGGAATGAATACGTGCAAAATTAATCATGCCTTGAGGACGAATGTACTCATCGACGAGATGCTGGTCAGAGAATTTTGGGGAACTGCCAGGGCAAATTCTGACAAGACTAGGATTACTGCAACGGTCAATAACAGACAAATTGTTATTGATGAAGAAGATATAAGGCAGGGGCTGAACATTACTGATGATGCTTCACATCCTATCAAGTATCCGAAGGAGGTAGTTCTGGCAGGGGCGCAATCAATGGGGTATGAAGGAAAATTTCCGCCCATCTTCAAGAAGCTTTTGCCGCACTACTGGAGGTGTCTGGCGCATTACATGCAGAAATCTTTCCTTGGGAAAAGAACGAGCTTCGATCAGTTAAATCAACTTCATGGAACTGCCTTCGTTGCTTTGGCCTTAGATTGGAATTTTAACTTTTCAAAGATGATGCTGATTGATTGGATAGGCAATGCAGAACTGAGTGCCAGAGAGCAGTTTCTAATGACGCCAAGGTTCGTTCAAATGGTAGTGATGAAGAAGTATCCGATGATAGAGGAGAGAATTGAGAAGCTTGATGTGAAGGTCATGGATTTTGGAGTCTTTGGCTTGCAAACCCAGGATAGAGCGGGTAAGCAATCGTTTGAAGGAAGATTGGAATGGACAAAGAGAGGTGCGTTCCCTGAAGTTGCACGGGAACAAGTGATGGATGACTCTGAGCAAGAGGCAGATGTGCCTGAAGTTAATGCATCCATTGCAGAAGAACAAGATGTAACAGCAATTCCTGCTGTCAATGTTCAAGAGGATGATGTCATACCCTCAGATGAAGAAAATATAATGGATGACATTCTTACTGGCCAGGACATAACTGAAGATGATATTTATGGGGACTTGGAGCCACTAACCCATAAAAGGTCAAGAGAAGATATGATTGGGTCGTCTGGCAGTGATGATACACCTCCTGAGCTGAATATAAACGTTGATTAAGTTTTCGAAGAAGAACCCGTCCCTGCTCGTGAACCATCTCCTCGAAAGAAATCAGATCCAAGGAGCATACGGTTCAAATTCACCAAGACTAGCTCGAGCTTAATGATTGTAGAACCATCTGGAGCCAGTTCTGTGGGACCCAGTGGTCAAGAAGAAACAACTGATGAAGTCTTTCAAGAGCAACCTTCTGCTTCACAGACAGAAGAGGTGCATGATCAACCAGCCCCTGTGCATTCTGAAACTCCAGTTCTGACCGAACATAGCCCAGCTCGAGAAGAAACTCAATTTCTGGAGGTTGATCACACCTTCGTTGCTCCAAGCCCAGTAAGAATTAGTGCAGCTCCTGTGGTAAATCAGCCTACAACCATTCCAGGATTTAGGCCATTTCAAACTGCTGAGTTACCAATTGATCTGAGGATAAGCACAGATCCTCACATCAATTTCCTGGTTTCTCAGAACAGGATCAGGGAAAATGAAATTAAGGCTTTACATGCTGAAATCAGAAGGATGAGAGACAGAGAGATAGCTGAAAACAGAAGGGTAAAAGATAGAGAGGCAGCTGACGCTAATAGACAAAAGTACCTCTATGAAGCTCTGATGGATTTAAAGAAAAGATTCAATGCCTTCAAGAGTTCAGTAGAGGGAAATATTTTAGGTGCCTCGGGTCAAGGTTCTTCAGCTCAAGGAGCAAGTGGAGCAACTGAAGATGAAGGAGATGAAAACATAGAGATGCCAGATTACGCCCGAAGTGGCAGAGTTATCTCCAAAGCCCCTGAAGGACACGACAACTGGTTCAGGGAATTCTTCCAAGGACCAGCTCCCACACTATACACCATTGACGTTGGTGAAAGCTCAATTGATAAGCGTGGGAGTCATGAGGCAATCTTATGTTGGCACTACGATATGGAGAAGAAAATCTTTGCTGTTATCCGTGACGGCTATAGTCCAGTGGAGTACTATCAAACACGTGCTCAATTCCACTCCTGGACTGAGCCAGATCAGGATCCTTCTGAGAGCTCCATTTATAAACCGATGGAATGGACCTGAAGGGAATTTGATCAGAGATAACCTAGTAGGCCATATGGAGAATTATTTTAGAGAGTTTGAGCTTAAAGAGGTCAGATGGAGAGAGACCGGGACTGACCCTGCGACAGGGCAGCCTATTGGAGAAGCACGGAGGCCACCAACTAAGCGCACAAGGGTCATCAATATGTTGGACGAGATAGAGGATGGCACACTAGTAAGAAATTTTGATTGCTGGTATTACGATCCGTCAACACATGAAGTGGTGGTTCTCTGCAAGCCGATGCGTCAATTCAGATTTTATGATCCGGTGGACTTGCTCAGATTTGGTGAGCGAGACATCAAGCTTCTGGCCACCCAACCCATCCTTGGAGACGAGAATGACATGGCGAATGCTATAAGGGTTGGTATTTTTGATGGGGCAGCTAAGAAGATTGTGGAGAACAGGTGGTGGTCGAACAACATTCAAACCTCATTCCGGTTTGATTTGCTGCTGCCTTGAAGGGTCTAATGATTCATGCCTAGGGGAAGATTGTAGGGCTATATTTTGTAAGGCATGAACATTAGTTGGGCTTTAGTTTTTGGGCTTAGTCTAGCTTAGTTAATAGGCCATGTGGGCCATTTAAATGATTATGATTGGGCTGGATTAGTGTTTATGATTGGCCCAAGTTCATGTATGAGGTGGTATAAATACCACCTCATTGTAATCGATTAGGTTAAGCTTTTCAATACAACTTTCACTATTTACGATTTCTATTATCTTGTGAGTTTACGATCAGCTTCATTTGAGTAGTGTTCTTCATTCAAGACTTGATCTTTTCGTTAGATCTTGTCTATTTCATCTACTTATCTCTTGAATCAATCGTATTTGAGGATTCCGCACTCATTTACGATCAAATATCGTGTAGTTGGTTTGATTTCGGACCTACAAAATGGATATTAATTGGCAACTTGCAATGTTAACTCAAAGAGTTAAAAGATTCAAGAAGAAGACCGGATTTCAAAGTTTAAATCCGGATGGCAAGGTTGGCATAGATAAATCAAAGGCAAAATGTTTCAAATGTTCTAAATATAGACATTTTGCTCGTGAATGTTCAAAATCAAATGCTTCTTCATCAAAGTCTCCAACAGCTTTGGTGTCTCAAGTCGATAAACAATATAACTGGGGACGAACTTCTGAGCCAATTGATTTAACAACTATTACTTCTGAGTCAAAATCACTAACATCAATTGAAGGTTATGATTGGGCTGCCGACGATCTTCCTGATGAGTCTGCACTTTTTGCTCCATCTGCGATGATTGCTCAAATTGTACATAGCGATGATGAAGAACAAGTAACTGATTCAGAATCTGAAATAAGTGGTTCTGAAAATAGTGGCTATGAATCGGTTTGTGAGTTTTGTTCTCAGAAAGATAAGAAGATTCAAGGATTGATAAAAGAAAATGAGTTGTTGGTTGCTGAAAATAAAAGAAAGATAGAAGAGTTGACGGGTGAACATAAAAAGTTGGGAGATCTAATTCAAGAATTGTCCTCTCAAAAAGCAAAGTTTTTATATTTTCAGGCAGAAGTTGTTCAGAAAGAATTGAAATTTCAAAGTCTTGAAAAGGAGTTTGAACAGAATATTACAAAATTATCTGAAGAAAATGTTGACTTAGTCAAGGAAGATAAGAAATGGAAGGCAGAAGCTGAGGATGCTGCAAATGATTTTAATAATTTGTTTGAAAAGTCCATGATTAAACTTGATTTACTTACCAAGGCTTCTGATGACTCGTTTGCTAAAATTGAAGCATATCAACTTGATATGGAGAAGTTGTTAGATGAGAAACGAGAATTGGCAAGAGTGAACAAATTGCAAAATGCAAACTTGGATATTCAGGAAAGGAATGAAGATAAGTTGAAGAAAGAATTAGTTGCTGGATTAGATGAGTTGAGGTTACAAAAGTATGAAACTCATAAAGCGGCAAAGAAGTTAATTGCAATGGAAAAAGAATTGGTTGAAGCTCAACAAAAGATTTCTGAACTAAAGATTGAAGTCATTGATTCAAAACGTCTTTTGAACAATGTTACAAATTCTACATCATTTACAAGTTTCTTGGCCAAAGATGGAAATTTTGAGAAAATGTTTACCAAAACAATTTCACCACTAGGAAGTCGCAGAGAAGGTGTTAATGATATGAAGGAAAAGGAAGAATCTGGTGATTATTCTGAATTTGTTGACAAGGGATCTGATGAGGGAAAGGTTGTGAAGTCACAGAAAGAACAAAAAGATGAAAAGGTTGTGCCTGATTCTACATCTACTGAAGAAGAGAAAACAACAAGTTCAACTGAAAAGAATGCTATTGATGAAAGAATTTTCTATGAACAAAAGAATGTTAAAGTAGTGAAAGCTGAGTTTTCACGTCTTGCAAAGAATGGACATAAATCATTTGGTTCTGAAGAAAAAGTTTCGGGAAAACATGTTGGTTTGGGTTTCAAGACCCAGAATGTTAAAGTTGATGGGTCTCAAGGTCCAAAACAACAAAATTTGAAGCAAGTCAAGCTGAAACAAGTCAAGAAAGATGTTTTTAAAGCTGACAAGGTTCAATCCGAGAGGTTTTATAAACTCAAGGGTTCGAAACAAATATTTTCTGATAAAGAATTTCCACTCCATTGTGTGGATGCTCAGAAAATTGCTGAAGTTTTTGTCAAGAATGTTGATCTGAAGAGCAAGAAGCCACAAGTTGCTACATATTCTTCTGGAGGATCAAATTTTGCTCCAAAAAGCCCGACATCAAAATGGGTAAATGATCATCGTTTTCAGGTATTCGATAATTTTTATGATCATTTTGGAGATGCTATATGTTGTGAAGCTTTGCAGAGACCAAAGAGGAAAAGTGTAAACAATCGTTTGTGTTACAATTGGACAAAAAGGGCATATGGCACATGATTGTCAGGTCACTAATGCTTCTAGTTCAAGGAAAAGACAGGTTCCTTATGTTGGTAAATCTGCCAAGTACAGATTTATTGATGAATATGGCAGAGTATTTGATGAATTTCAACCGACATATTTTAAACATCAAAGAAGGTTTTTACCTAAATTTCAAAATGATTCATCTTTCGGTTATTCGTCACAATCTACTGTGACGGGTTCATCAGATACTGATTTACCAAAACAACAAACTTGGAAACCTAAAGTGGTTTCAAAAGGAAACCTGGACACTGGTCGACCAGAAGCGATTCGCTTCGGGTCATTTATAAACTAACATGTTTGACCAGTGTGCAGGTACTTCTAGAAGACCTATCGGTGATTGAAAAGTTGCTGATGGAGGAGTATTTTGCTGATTTAAAGTTAAACTACATGTGACATCAAATTTCAAAAAAATGAATTTTTCCTGAAATCTAAATCGGGAAGGTATCCATGTCGAAAGGTCAATTTTCTTTCTTTAATGCTTTTTGTGTTTGTAGTTTAGGGGGAGAAAATTGAAAATACCAAAAAAGGTGTCTTTGTGTTTTTGTTAAAATGAAAATCCAAAAATAGAGTTTTAATTACTAGGGGGAGAAAAAGAGAAAAATACAAAAACATCGAAAAACAAAAAAATACAAAAACATTGAAAAATGAGAAATTGTATCCGACATAATTGGGAAATGATGGTACATTAGCTTACGTGTCTGACTAATGGATAAAATAAATGAAAAAGCCATAAGATCAATGTTTGATGTGCTTGGTAGGCTCGACATTAAATCAGAAAGTATTCAAGTGTGATATTCATTAAATACTAATGCTTGACCAAGTGGACAACATCTTGAAGCATATATCAAGATAGTGAAAAGATGTGTGAAAAAGAAAAATGAGAAGTCACTGTGTAAACATGTGTTCATTTTGCAAAGATTTAAACTTGTTTGATTTTCTTTATTTTGTCAAACGATCGAACTTTCTTTGCGTATCCACAAGACCGACATGATCGTTGTTCATTTTACGTCTGCTTTGTTTTCTTTGGTGTTTCGTATAACTCTTCGGACTTTCTCTACGTGTACGGGAGTACCGACCTGATTGTTGTTGGGGTATACAATTTCAACTTGTTTTATTTTCTTATTTTGTTAAATCCGAGGTCTTATCTGCGTAAATCACAAGTGAAATCACAACGTGTGATATAAAGAGCATATCTGAGTATGTCTGATAGTGTGGGGTACACTGGTCAAAGCAAACTTAATCAATACAATAACATATCCAGATGTTATGAGTATATTTATGTCGGAGTTTAAAATGGACAAATTATACCAGCAATCGACTTGACTTATGTGCTGAAGTAATTAAAATTGAAGTGTAGTTCAGCATGTTATGTTGAATATGATCCCAAGTTGTGATCTTTCTCACAAAACATAAAAATAGTGTCTAGTTCAGTATTGCCTTTACATTTCATATCTGAAAAATCAAAAAGATTTTCAGTGTGTTTTGATGTAAAGTTTTAAAAAACCAAAAATATTTTGTTTCTTATTTTTTCGACCGATTGACATGTGATACGAAATTAAATTTCAAATCTATATCTTGGATTCTCGAAGAGAAGTTTTGCACAAAGATTAAATTAATTTTCAAAAGAAAAAGGAAACCGCGTTTCTGTCTTCTGAAATTGCAGGTTCTGTTTGTCAAGACTCAAGCATGGTGAAAGAGGGAGTTTGTTATATCTTTCACAAGTGGATCTTGAAGATCAAAGAAGATTCAAGAGTGATCCAGCCATGCAAGCTCTATTTCTGAAAAGAGTTCAAGTTGAAGATCGAATGCAGTGATGCTGAAGATTGAAGACTGAAGTTTAGTTAGAGAATAGATACATTACACGTTAAGGGGGAGTTTGTTAGAGCATATTCCTATGCTGCAATGTGTCTCATGTATTGTATCTAGATTAGAGCATCTTTGTGAGTCAAATGGTCAACATACCAAGGTGGCCGTACCAAATGGTCCACCATACCAATTGGTACGCCCGTACCAATTGGTTCACCAGTTGGTACGCCGGACAGTATGTTGCACCTATATTTAGTTCGTGTTAGAATGATAGCTTAACACTTCTGTCATTTCTACACCGTTACTTTGTGTGTTCAAGAGAGAGAAACCAGAGCTTACTTCTTGTAATCTTCAAGTGATTAATAAGAATAAAGCTTATTTACTTCTCGTATTCACTACATTGATCAAAGCATGCATTAGTAAGATTGTATCTCGGTTTTACAGTATCTAACTCACAGATCTCATTGTGAGGTTTAGCTTCAAAACGGAACACGTCATTCAAAAATGCAGAAATGAAATCCTTATCATTATTCAAAACATATTTAAAACTTTGTATTTTCAAGCAAACAGAGAAATAATGTTTCTAGTCACACTATTCACATAACAAAAGTTGTTCAAAACAATAGAAAGACCACTAAGTAAATAAATAGTAAAATCGTCTATGGCCTTGACAACAACTTTTTTCCCGTTCCCAACGTGCAACTCAAGGTGGCCTTGCTTCAGATCTCTAACTTTACTTAGTCCCTACATTTTATTACAGATATGAGTACCACATCCAGTGTCTAACACCCAAGAGTTTTCTAGAAAAAGGAAAATAATTCAGTAACATGTATACCTGAGGACTCTCCAGCAATTGATAGCTTCTTAAGCTTCAGTTCAGCCATGTATTTTGGGCAATTCTTCTTCTAGTGTCAAGATTCATCACAATGAAAGCATTTTGCTTCCTTCTGAGGATTCACCTTGGGAGTATTTTGCTTCTTCCTCTTTCCTTTCCCTTTTCCTTTCTTGCCCTTGGCTTCCTTAGCTTTCCTACCAACACGACCATCTCGAACCATCAAAAGCTAAAAAAAAGTTGGTCATATGACTTGGGCAGCAAGTTGAGGATTAAATTTCGTACCCAAATCATCACTTACTGGATTATCCAATCGCGCCAAATGATCGACAAAACCCTTCATTTTCAATACATGAGCAGTGACTGAAGAACCTTCATGCATACAACATGAAATGAGTGATCTCATTACCTCAAAATGTTCATGACGAGCATACTGTTGAAACATAGCTTTCAGCTGGTCAGTTATGTCATCAGCTGTTTTGTCAACCATGTTCCTCTGAAGTTCAGGGACCATGGTTGTCACAACCCGGCCCTTGGGAGGCCGAGATGGCCAAGATCGTATCTGTTTGAAAAGCTAAAATGAATACATTCTATTAAATTTTTTAAAGTACAAGGTTTTAACAAAGGAAAAGAAATACAAGGTTTAAATTTTAGACTATTCTAAGGTGGAAGCTAAGTGCTTCTAGGGTTATCTTCATGTGCACGTGACGCGAGTGACTCTACATTGGGTCTTCTATTCCAAGTCTTCCCAAGGCTAGGTACCTGATACACACTAAAAATATTTTGTGTCAACTAAAAGGTTCAGTGAGTTCATAAGTTTAGTTAACATTAATTTTTGTACAAAAATGAGTTTCTCTTTGGGTTTGTCAAAATATCGTCATAGTTGTGTTTGATCAAAAAAATGAGCTTTTGCATTAGGCAAATTGGATTTGAATAATCAAAATTTTCATCAATTGGTCGGCGATAATCTCAAGTAAGAAAATGTTTACTATTGAGCCCAAATTTTAACCTATTTTTCTACAACGATCCCTGATTAATGGAAGCTTAGTGACGTTAATTTTTTTATGAAAAATTAGATTTAAATAATCCCAAGTTTCATAAAAAATCCCAAGTTTCATCAATTAGCCGGAAATAATCTCAAGTTTCATCAAAACTAATGCCGTTAAGTTTCCGTTAGTTAGGGATCGTTATAGGAAAATAGGTTAAAAGTTGGGCTCAGTAGTAAACATTTCGTTACTTAGGATTAATGTCGGCCTATTGATGAAACTTAGGATTATTTAAATTCAATTTGCCTTTGTATTATGTAAAACGTAGTTATCAATGTGTTCGCCGAAAATGTGATTTTTATCGTACGGGTGTCAAAAGTAGGTTTTTATCGTACATTTTCAAAATAGTATATCAATTCTATGGCCCGTAGATCACGGGATGTATGGCATCAAAATGAATATTGTTCCCAATCAACCATCCTCTATCCATCGTGGTCCATACCTAATTGTTTTGCGCGCGACCACTCCCCAATATAGTCTTCCCATAAAATATAAATAAAGGTGAACCCAACCATGGGGTTACGATGTGTCAAAGGCCAAAATGTTATACCTTGTGAAGGCGTCCCGAAAAACATGGGCATAAGGAGGTGGGGGCATTATCCCCAAATAGCGCTACCCATTTTACCCACGGTCCTATAGCAAGGACTAAGATTGTGTACGTGCGAGACTAGCCGGGGTAAGTATCACTAGTCCGAACATATATGTTATCATGTATCGAGCATCCAATATATAATCAAGTACGATAATTTAAATAAAAGTGAGTATGATAATGAAATAAGTAAACATTGAGTCAAGCGGAATATGTATCACCCCCTAAATAATTAAAAAGGAAAAATGGGGAGAGATAAGTGAAACTCACCTAAGCGTTTGTCTTTCCAAAATTGTTTGGGTTTCCTTGATTTCCAATACTTTCCACCGAGTAAATCTATAGGTTCGGGTATTTAGCCCATAGTTTGTGTTTCCATGTACGATTGAGATTCAATTTAGTTTTAAGAACGTTTGATGATTCGATTGATTATCCTTGAGATATGTGATTTGAGTTCATTAGTGTGTTTCAATGTGTTGATTCTAGCCCAATATCGTTTCCATTATGTTTGGTTAGTTACTGTGATTACGGGTTAAGGTTAGGATATAGGTTTGGGCCTTAAGTAGATTAGTGAAATACAAAGTGTGGATCCGGTTTAATTTATCAAAATTGGGTCGTAGGCCCATGGATTATTGAAATAGTTTGTTGGTTTCGGTTTAGTTATCAAAAGTGGGTTGTAGGCCCATTAAGTCCAAAAATAGTTTTTATGGGCCTCATGATTATAAAAGAACTTGTTTAGTTGTGGGTTGGTTTAGTATATCCTCACATTTTTATGCACGTAAAACATCTTTGGGCTGATTAAGCTAATTATAAAAGTGTATCGGGTAGGTACAACGTTTTTATCAAAATTATATGATCGATTAAGAGGTAGTGCACGTGACCCATTTTGGGTTAAATAAAAACATTAGGCCAAAGCCCGTTTCATTCTATAATATCAGTTGGCCGAAGGCCATTTTAGTTTAAATAAAATCAGTGGGCCTAGTGGCCCATTAGGTTGTAATTGCTTTGATTAGTGGCCCAGGAAGTGCTAGAAACCTGTTTGTGAATATTTAGGCCTGAACCCAATTGTTCTACGAACCGGTAATGTTAAATTGAATGTAACTATTTGCGAAATTTGCTAATTTGTTAGCAAAACGGTTTTATCACAAAGTCTTTAAATAATATTTGGATAAAAAGGTTATGGTTTGAGTATGTTAATCAAGTGAAAACAAAATGTGATTTGCTTAATTTTGGGCTATAGGCCCGATTAGGTACATAATTGGTCAATTACAAGACGGGTGTTATATGTGTTTTGGTTTTTAACCGATTCTATGTTGGTGGTGTTAGCCCATTCGATGATCAACACATGCATGGGTCACAATATTAACATGCATGCAATTTTTTTGTTCTTAAGTGAATATTTAATGTATATCTGTGTGTATTATTGTGTAACGCATTTACGTGTTTTATTACGTTAATCTAGATCTCAGCTGAGTAAGAATACGCAACCCATGAGTAAATGGATAACAAATGGAATGGACAAAGGAACAAGACTAGATGAGAGATTATACCCTTGTAGACCGTTCCATGGGAAATTTTGGTGACATAAAATTTGATGAGACTCAACCCGGACAAACAACAAAAGATCCTTATAGTAAAAAGACTTACAAAAGTGATGTTGGTGTGACCGATGATGATGAATATGGATGAAATCGAATTCCTCCTAAATAGTTCATGCGTGATTCCTGTGGAGGTGAGTGAAGAGTGTGGGCTTGGGTGGTTTAAGATGTTAGCATGGTGATCACAAGGCGATGACTGTGGTGGTTTGTGAAGTTACATGCGGTTGCATGTGACTTGGTTATAAGGTGGCGATGATGTGTGCCTAATGATTGCATTATCGTGATAGGTGATGGTTTAGGGTGGTAGGTTGAGGTGGTGAAGAATGGTAGTATGTGATGGTGGTGAGGTGGTGAGAGAGAGGTTTTGGTCGTGGTGTAGGAGTTTGGTGGTAGTTGCATGCGAGCCGAGAGGTGGTGGTTGTTTGTGGTTATGTAAGATGGTGTGTTAGTGGTGCTAGGGTGGCTCGATGGTGGTGGTTCGTTTATGTGTGGAGCTGTGAGAGAGGATGAAATTGAGGGATATTGTGATGTGTGGTTAGGCCAGTTGAACAAAGAGAGGAAGTGATGAGAGTGGTCGGTTTTTATAGGCAAGAGAGGAGAGAGAGAGAGAGAGAGAGAGTGAGTGTTGGTCCAATGAGAGGAGGTTGATATGCCATGTGGCCAATAGGAGTGTGTGGAAGAGTGTGACCTATAGGAGAACGGAATCTTGCATGGATTATGATTGGGTGGCCAATGGGTGATGGAGTTGGTGCATGGGTTGTGATAAGGTGAGTGATGTGCACCATTCGGTCAAGATAGAGAGTGGGATGATCTTGGCCATTGATTTTGCATGTATTATGGACCATTAGATCATAAGAGAGAAGGGATGATCTTAGCCTTTGATCTTGCATGAAATTTGGACCATTGGATCTAGGTGATCCTGACCATTGGTTGTACATGTAATCTAATCCATTAGATCAAATTGATGTAGACCATTGGATTAAATCATATAAGAAAAAAATAGGAAAGCTTGGGCTTGTGTGTATTGGACCTCCAGTTTGGGCCCTTGTTTGGGTCTAACTGGTTGGGCTAAAGTGGTTAGTTGATAGGTTTATCTTATGGGCTTGGATGACTAGACATATTATACCAACACAAAATATGGATTTCTACAAGACGATTGTAATTATTTGAGACACTAGATGGGTTATTAAATCTATTGATTCATGGATTAGTTATATCATTATTGATTATGGTTCCTCCACTTATATGTAAGGTATATTGAGATGATTATATTGATTTCAGCGTTTATAAAATATATTGATAAGATAGATGCCATGCATCGTGATTATCAATATTATATGTAATTACGTTGTTTGTGATCAAGCCTCATGGCTATAGCTTCTCAATAGACTAACATTTTTATTGCATCCACATATATACTAGCACGTGTGATTTTATAGATACATCAAGTATCGTGTTGTGTAATTGTTTGTAAGAACGGCATGAAAAATTTACCATGAAATTTATATAATATCTTATAAGGATTTTTTCGGTGTGGGTGTTACAATGGTTGCCTAGATAAGGCATGCTGCAGTTTGGGAGTCATCAACATGTCTAGCCTAAGCTGTGTACGCAGCATCAGAGCGTACTGTGGGTTCTTCAGGATTGGATTCTAAAGAATATAAAAAAATCAGTTGTGAGAACAATTCTCATATTACGATACCAATCCATGAAGTTGGTGTCATTAAGCTTTTCCTTCTCAAGTATGGACTTAAGCGAGAACATGGAGGGATGATTAGCGGGATCAGAATTACTAGTTAACATCTAAAAGAAAAACAAGAATATATTTTAGTAACTTCCATGTAGAACAAAAAACCAACTTAATTTTGACCCAAGAAAACAATATTATGATTAGGGTGAGAACCCGCTTGGCCTTAACTCGGTAGAATGGCTTAACTCTCTCCACCGGCTAGGTTACACTGGTAGGTAACAATCACCAATTATGTCCACTACACAACTCTCAATTTGGGAAAATTTAACGAGTTTTGTCAAGCAGTACGTGATTCCCAATCACGCCCACTTATAGAACTTGTTCCATAAGTGATATTTTTCCTTGAAGTAGAACCGTAGAGCCGGCCCATGTGACATGGAAATCGCGGTTCTACCTCTAATCAAAACCGTAGGCCCGGATGCAGGGCCAGTGTTAGTGAAAAGTCCGTGTGTCGTATGATGTTTCTAGAAATTGTGTGATAGTTGCTATAGCGATCGGGTTGAGTTCATGTATCTAGTAATGGATAATGAGAGCCACCGAATGAGTGGCGAATGACCACCGAATGAGTGGCGAATGACCACCGAATGAGAACATTTGGTGGGCATCTCATTCGGTGGCAGCTATTAGTATAAAACTATAAATAGAAAGTTCATTCTTCCCATTTTAGATTTTTTTAAATTTGTTGTCTTTGAGTCATTTGGTAAAATCAGAGTCCAGAGTGTTTGTCCTTGTACTCTTCATTGGATGATTCAATAAACAACACTTTATTTACTGATTGTGTGCTAAACTCTTCATCTATACATTTGATACACTGAACAAGATCTATTCAAACCACTTACAAGTGGTATCAGAGCTACAAGTTGCTGTTTTTAGTGAAAAGTTTCAATTTTAGAACGTTTCCTAAAATCTGTTTTCAAAAGTGCAATTTTATCAAATCTGCTCTGACCAAAATGTGTTAAATTCAATCTAGTTCATTTTTGCTGAAAGAGTTTTCTCAAAATCTTAAGAAATTAGAGAGTTTTGATTAAAAATGTGTTCATTCAGTGAAGCAACAGTTCCACCAATTGAACTTTTGTGTTGATTCGTTGATCATTTGCTAGTTCAAAATTGTCATTCGGTCCTCATTTTCTTCTCATTCGGCTAGCATAATGCATTCGATGACTATCCTTCACTAAAGTGTTTTCATTCGCTGAGTCTTTCATTTGATTTTTATTTGCCGAATATCATTCATTTGGCGAGTAACATCATTTAACAGTTATAGTCATTCGGCAGTTCAGTTCATTTCATTTTATGAGCTATCAATCGGTGAAGATTGTTCATTTGTCGGATAATCTTTGTCTGGAAGTTATATTGTCATTCACTGATCTTGTGTTTCATTTGTTTGTTATTCCTTCATTTGCCAGAGTTAATCTCATTCGGCCAATTACTTCATTCGGCGGACCATATTTTTTAAAAATTTTAAAATGAGTGATTTTTATGCATTTTCCACTATTCAAAATGCATACTCTGCTCAATTATGACAATGAGATTGGTACAAGTCAAAAAGTACCCAAGCTATTGAAACTTGAAGATTATCATAATTGGTGAGAAATATTTGAATCGTATATTGGTGCTACAGATATAGATTAATGGATTGCATTTGAAGAACCTTTCATATACCCAATAGAGGATGGAATGCCTAAGAAACAAAAATTTTTAATTCTGATGAAAATAAGTATCACCAGAGAGAAAAGAAAGCAGATGGTATTCTCACAATGGTATTACCTACAGATTTACTTCATTAAATTAAAACATGCAAAACTTCAAAAACTTTGTGGGGTAATTTAGAATTAAGATGTGAGGGTCACGATCAATACACGAAGAGTGAAAAGAAGGCTCTTAACAAAGAATTCGATAATTTTAGACATTTTCCAGATGAGAACATTAATGCTTTAGTGTCACAATCTCATTTAATGAGTAGAATGGGGGTTGTGAACATCAAGACGACTAAAGAGGAAATGAAGGAAAAGTTTCTTGAAGCATTCCTGGCCAAATAGGAAAATTATGTTTTATTGCTTATTCATGAGAAAAAAATATCCAACTTAGTCATTTCATCAATTGACAGGAAAGTTACAAGGTAGGGAGCTAGAGATGTCAATCACCAACAAAATTCCAGCACAAGTTCATAATCCGGAACTGTACTATGGTCAAATTTCTACAACCATTAATGCTAAATCAGAACCAAGTCTTAGTAGAACACCAGAAACTACTCTTATGGCTGATAATATTTCTAGAGGTTCTTAATCTTATCATAACAATTTAGGTGGTTGTAATGTGCATATTCCAGTTCAAGCAAATCAAATTGCTTTTTCTAGTTAAAACCACCGAGGATTATATGGCATTGATATCAGCCTTAATATCGTCATATTATGGGGTTATAACGGGAAGGGTTACCAATGCTGAGTTGAGAGAAGAAGATTATGATTAGATTAATGTAGATAATCTAGAAGAAGTGGATCTTAATTGACAATTTTCCATGTTGGTAAGAAGAGTAAAGAAATTCTTGCAGAAAATGGGAAGAAAGGATCTTAATTCTAGTGAAAATATTGGGTTAGATAAATCGAAAGTTAAATGTTTCACTTGTCCAAATTTTGAACATTTTTGCTCGAGAATGCAATCAGTCAAAAAGTGGAAATGCTCAGGGCTCTAAGGATTTGGGAACTAATTTCAATAAATCAGCTTTGGTGACTCAAATTGATGACGGTTATGATTAGGGAAAAGTGTTTGGTGATCAATCAGCGTTTGTTGCCAAGTTGGAATAAGTTGATGGATGTGTAACTGATATAGATTCTGAAATGAGCAGTCATGAGTCGACGTGTGAGTTTTGCACAAACATGTCAAACATAACAGCGAGTTGGTAAAGTACAAGGGTCTATTGATGGAAGAGTGCATAAAGGCCAATATGATCCCAAGTTGTGATCTTTCTTGCAAAAGACAAAAATAGTGTGTAATTCAGTATTTCATTTCTGCATTGCATTTATGTTTCATATCTGAATAATTCAAAAAGATTTTAGGTGTGTTTTAGCATAAACTTAGAAAAATCAAAAAGATTTTCGGTGTGTTTTAATATACAGTTTCAAAAACCCAAAAAGATTTTGTTTCTTATTTGTTTTCGACCGATCGATACAATGATACAAAATTCAAAACTATATCTTGGATTCTCGAAGAGAAGTTTTGCGCCAAGATTAAATTAATTTATTCATAAAAGAAAAAGAAAGTCGTGTTTCTGTCTTCTGAAATTGAAATCTGTGTGACAAGACTCAATCAAGCATGGCGAAAGGGGGAGTATGTTATATTTTTCGTAAGTGGATCTTGAAGTTCAAATATTGTTCAAGATTGATCCAGCCATGCAAGATCTATTTATGACAAGATTTCAAGTTGAAGATCAGACGCAGTGATGCTGAAGATTGAAGACTGAAGTGTTGTTAGATAGATAGATACTTAGCTACAATACACGTTAAGGGGGAGTTTGTTGGAGCATATTCCTATTCAACCTTGTGTCTCGTGTATTGTATCTAGGTTAGAGCAAGTATATGAGTCTTAGTGGTATCATACTAAGGTGGCCGTACCAAATGGTACACAGCATCTTTGGTACGGGCGTACCAAATGGTACGTGGGTGGTCCGTCAGTTAGTATGCTTACACTATAAATAGTTCGTTAGAGAGAGAGCTCTTAACTACTTCTATCATTTCTACATCTTAACTGTGTGTGTTTGAGTGTGTTTCTCTCTCTAGCTTGTAACCTCTAAGTGAATCAATAAAGCTTTGCTTTATTTACTCGTTTGTGTTTCTCTGATTACCGAATCATGCAGTAGTAAGATCGTCCAGTGGTTTTACACCACCATCATTTATGCCTGATGATTTCGATACGTGGAAGCTACATATGATAGGGTATCTTCATCATTCTAATTATCGAATGTGGAAATCTGTCATTATGGCCCTACTATTCCTATTACAAAATCCGCTACTACACCAAATGTAGATATAGTAAAAGTAGTTGTTAACTCTTCCGATGAAGACCACAAGTTGGTTGAGGGAGATCACAAAGCTTTATGGGCATTACAGGTAGCACTTCCAAATTCTTTCTCATAGGTTTCAAAAATTGCAAAACTGCTTTTGACTTATGGAAAGCTTTAAACGAAATGTACGCAGGAACTGATGAAGTGTAAGAAAATAAGAAGGATGTTTTAAAACAAAGATATGAGAACTTCTCTCACAAAATTGGTGAGAGTATGAACGCTCAGTATCTCCGTTTTGTTCAAACTTCTTGATGAACTGCAAGGAAACGATGTGAAGATGGAAAATGGCGATGTGATCAGAAAGTTTCTGGGATCACTTCCAGATGTTTGGAAAGTATACACTATAAGCATCAAATACAACAAGGATCTCAAAACCTTGAAGCTGAGCGAGCTTCATGGGATGCTCAGTGCACATGAAATAGAAATAAATGAAAGTCGGGTGTTCTGAACAAACCTATAAATTTGGCAATTGCAACCTCCACTGCACTTATCACCACTCATGAAGACAAAAGTCACTTTTGTGAACAAGCTCCTATGATCACTTACCCAACATCACGAAGAGGTAATTAAATTATGCCTCTTTTCTATAACAATGTTGCTCATATTGCAGAGAACAGTCATGGTGGGCTCACTAGATCAGATCTAGAATGCTTTAGTGCTGATGACCTAGAAGAGATGGACATCAACACACAACTGTAATGATCTCCCTACGCGGGCAAAGGTTCTATAAGAGAACTGGCAGAAAGTTCAATGGAGATAGAAATGCCCAAATTGTTTTTGACAAGAGTAAAGCTAAATTCTACAACTGTCACCAATTAGGACATTTTGCCAGGGAATGAAAGCAACCTAGAAGGGAGAAAACAAACCAAGATGGAGGAAATAAATACCAGAGACCTCACATTGCATACACAAAGCCTCAAACTCCAAATGCATCTACTTAAGGTCCCACTGCTACACGATCAAGTTTAAAGCTCCAAAATCATGCAACTGCTGTTGTTAATAATCAAACTGGTTGGGTTGATTGGGAAGAAATCATGCAAGAATTTTCTCCATCAATCATGCTTTGATGGCAAATGAAATCTCTTACTCTACTAATATATCCTCCACTTCATCTATGGATACCTCTTCAAACTATGAGTTAAACACTGGAATATCAAATGAAGTACTTTCTCTTCTTTGCAAACCTGCATGTGCTGAACACATAGAAAATTATAAAAAAAAACATAACCTTGAACTCATTGAGTAAATGGCAAGTCTAAAAGAAATTAAAGAATACTCAAGAAAAGTTGACATTTTTTTACAAAAACAAGATTTAGGTACTAATCAGCAGTATTAGTTCTCTAAAACATGATAAATCCAATCTTGCCACTCAAATCAAGGATCTGATTTGTAAATTAGAAACTGCAAACAAAGAATGTGAGGATGTAAGATCCGAATTGAGCATATCTAAAATCAAACTTTCTGATGCCATTACTGACTGTTAGAAGCTCCACGCCAGCAATGAAAAACATTTGAAACTATGGCAAAATCAGAAAGTAACAGGTGACCATATGAATAATGGAATTGGGTATAATAAAGTCACTTATCCTGATTCATAAACTGAATATGGAAAAGGTTAAGATTTAAGAAACAAAAGTTCAACTTACCCCTGACCCCATTATTAAAACAAGCAAAGAAAATTCTATTTCCAATGAGATATCTGAATTGACATCCAAACTGATGAAATTTCATTAGGGAATGATGTAAAAGAAAAGGCAGCCACTTCAACTGCTAAATCTCAGTTGGACAACAGTACTGATGAAAATGTCAAAGATCTTAGGAAACTGAAAGAAATAAAAGGAATTGAATTTGACTCCTCTCAAAACACTTCAAATGAGGAAACATCCGTTACTTTTTCTGAAAGATTTGAGTATATTCCTAAAACTAAAATGTTAATAAATGTTTACTTTATGGAAAAATCGGTCACCTTGTAATTGAGTGTCATCACAATCCCTTTTTGAAAGCAGTCAAAAGTCAATAGTTGAAAGAAAAAAAAATTCAGCCAAACCAAAGATTACTGGTGATAATCACACTGTTAACTAGAAAGTCAACTTTATAAGGGTAAAGAGATATATACCAATCTCATTCAGAATAAAGACAATCTAAACCTATTGACAAGCAAAGATCAGATTATTCCAACAATCACGATTTTGAGAACCTTGAATACAATTATTCAAGAAGATCTCAAAACAGTCAAAATATATTTCGCGGTAACAAAAATGTATTGTTTAGGGTATATCAAGGTTTAGTCTCTGATTCATAATTTGTCGACAATCCCTCCCAATTCACATCTTTGTTGAAATAATTTTTTATTGTAAATCCTTAGATAAGGAATTGGGTTCAAGCTTTCCCCAGCCCTTTCTCATAAATGGACTCCTGACATATACGAAGGAGTGCAGTTCGTTCGATAAATTCCTACCTATTTTCCTGGAAAGACAAATAAGGCATTCCGATTGATACCATCAGGAGGGGAAAACAAAATAGGGACTAAAATAATCTAGAAAATACCAAGATGGGAGAAAAAGGGCACCCGAGGTAAAAGTTACCTCGGATGACAAGTTTTACACCGAAAAGTACTCTATGACTCAAACACAGAGATATTTGTCCTAATCAAAATAGAACTGTCTCTAAAGGCCAAAATAAATAGGTATTTCAAAGGAAATCTTTGAAATTCAATAATAAATCATCAAATTTCAACATTACCTATTCCGAAACGACAAAGGTTAAAAGACAAAGGGAATATAGATCAAGAAAATATGTCACAAAACAGAAAGCTATAGACTTTCAGTCCGAATTGAAATCTTTATCTATTCCTAAAGAGAGTTAAAATTCTTTAACTCATGATCCGTCTATGGCTAAATCATCAAATTCTAACGAAGTGACTCAAACACTTGTATTCAAAGAGTACAAGTACAATGATACAATGGGAAGACCCAATACCACAAACGCTTGGGTCTCCTTCAGAAATTAACTCAATTTTGTTTTACCATGTGTAGGACACATCCAATAAATCTCATTACATCATCTGGGTTGTAGATAGTAGATGTTCTTGCCATATGACAGTAAATAAAGATTTACTAAAAAAATACAAATGGAGTTAATGGAGGACCAGTTGCTTTTAGAAACACTGAGGGTAAAATTTCTAGACATGGAATTGTCACAACTGGGAAATTGAATGTGTTGTTTAATGAAATTGAATGTTTTGGTTAATGAAACAAAAGCTATCATCCTTAAAGCAAGTGTTAAAATATCTAATGAAATGATCTTAATAAAAGCACCTAGGAAGGATGGTCTATATATTTTGGATATGGCACATATTACATCTAAGGTTGGTATCACCTGCCTTATATCCCAGGCTTCTATTGATGAATTGGATTTATGGCATAGAAGATTAGGCCATGTGAACTTCAAATCTATGAACAAACTTGTAAAACTTGGTTTAGTCAAAGCTTTACCAAATAAAATGTTCACATGTGTAGAAAATTGTATTGCTTGTCTAAAAGGTAAGCAACACAAATCTTCTCATAAGCCTAAGTTAGAAAGTTCTATTTCAATGGCCTTAGAATTAGTACATATGGACTTATTCGGTCTTACAAGGGTGAAGAGCTTAGGAAAAACGTCTTATTGTTTTTTATATAAATGACGATTTTTTAAGATACACCTGGGTCTTCTTTCTTTCAACCAAAGATGAAACCCCTGAAATTTTAAAGCATTAATAATTCAGCTTGAAAATTAGTCTTATTTAAAAGTCAAAAAATAAGAAGTGACAATGGTACAGAGTTCAAGAATCAAGTTCTAAACTCTTTTGGTGAATAAGAAGGACTTGGTAGGAAATTCAAAGCCGCCAGAACTTCATAGCAAAACGGTGTTGCTGAGAGGAGAAACAGAACTCTTATTGAGGCTGCAAGATCCATGTTGGCTGAATTAAGATTACCTGTAACTTTTTGGGCAAAAGCAGTAAATACTGCATGCTATGTGCAAAACAAGATTTTGATAGTGAAAGGACAAAACAAGACACCTTATGAAATTTGGTGAAAAAGAAAACCAAATATTTATTTTCTTAAATCATTTGGATGTCCTGTTACAATATTAATAACCAATAAGCAATTATCAAAATTTGCTGAAAAATCTGTAGATGGCTATTTTGTTTGATACTTTGGTGTCTCTAAAGCATATAGAGTATACAACACCAGCTCTAAAATTGTTGAGGAAACCATAAATGTTAGAACATGATCGGTTCGTCGTGTAAAGTATTTGAACAAGACAAAGATGCTAATGAGGTTGTTCACGAAGTGTCACCCGAAGTCACCCGAAGTCACCCGAATTGACACGAAGTGAGATCCGAAGTGACACGAAGTCACACTTCGTGACTTCATGAAGTGCCACTTTGGATGAACTCCAGTTCGGGTGAATCAGCAAGTGTATAGATAGAATTTTGTGTTGTAATAAAAAAGACTTTTTAAGTGAGCTAAGAGAGACTAGATCTTAAGTGTGTGTTTCTGAATGTGTTTCAGTTTGAGCTTCTTTGAGAGTTTGTAATTGAGTCTTTGTGATTTCAATAAAACAAACTTCATATTTACATCTCGTTCTCATTCATATGATCGAGCAGACCTCTAGTAAGATTCGTTCCAGGTCTTTACAAGTGGTATCTGAGCAAATCCAGGCTGCTCTATTGCCTTTGCTTTGATCGTTTTCGTTTCGTGATAAAACCGAGTGTTTTTCTATAAAAAAACGAGTCAATTTTTTAGCTTTTCGAGTGCAATTTATTTTGAAAACATTCCTGTTGCTAAAACCTCATTAACTGCTGCAAATCTTGTTCAAAATCTTCACAAATCATGAAATTTGGTCCAAAATCTTCAAGTTCGTTTAAGTTCTGGTCAAGAACAATCTATTCAGAAAATAACCACTCCGAAGTGCGAGTTTGGACCAGTTCGCTCAACCGAAGTATCAGTTTGAACCAGTTCGGATCTCAGTTTGGTTGTGACTTTGCATATCAGTTCGGATTCCAGCTCGGATCAGTTTGTGTAACCGAAGTCACAGTTCGGAGCAGTTCGTATCACTTCAGTTAAGCTCAGTTCGGCCAGTTCGTACCAGTTTGCATCAGTTCGCAACCTAAAATTCTTAGTTCGGGAGCTAATACCAACCAAAACGACCGTCTCGGAGAGATCTACACTTTTACTGCTATACAGCTAGTACCCTCTATTCCGACCCTCAAAATCCACTTTTTTGCATTTGAAGTTTTCAAGATGGACGAGATCAAAAGTTTTGTTGCTAGTCATGGACAGCAAGTGCCATAATTATTAAGATTTGAAGATTATTCTTATTGGACACCAATTTTTAAAGCATATATATTGATGGCGTGGATAAAGATTTGTGGATTCCGATTAATGATTTATATGTCTATCCAACTGATTCTTATGGAGAACCTAAATGGAAAAGGGATCTTACAAATGCAGAAAAGAATCAGTTTGAAAATGAAAAGAAGGTATATGAATATGTTAAGTTGGCATTATCAACCGAGTTACTTGTGTATTTCAAGGATTGTTTGAAATCAAAAATATTGTGGGACAATCTAAAAACAATATGTGAATATCACAATATGCATCTTTATCAGAATTCAAGGATAGCAAAGGTTAACATAGTTGAGATTGAAGAGTTAGAGAAGAAGGTGGCAAAGTTGATTGAAGAATAAATTATTCTGATAAAAGAAGTGGAAAAATGGAAAAATAAATTCAGTGATAGTTTGGTAGCAGATATTCAAAAGAATGTGTCTGGGTCATTTCAAACTGTTTGGAATTTATTAGAATTAAGGAAGATTAGTTGAAAGAGAAGAAAGTGTTGATTGAAGAATTTGATAAAGTTAAAGCTAAAGAAAAAGAAGTTAATGAAGATTTATATGCTTTATTTGTTAAGTCAAAGGAGAAGCTTGATTATCTTCAAGTACAAAGTGACGAACTTGCTGCAAAAGCTAAAAGATTTTCAATTGAAAATGAAGCTTTAAATGTTAGGACAAGTTTCCGTGTGTGGTCATTACTGTGCAAATAGATTAGAAGTCTGGTGGTTTATTGAATATAAAGATGTCAACTAACCAACCAGCGTACCAATTGGTAAGTCACTTAAATGGTATGCTGGGCATTACCTATAAATAGATTTGGTTAGTTGGTCATCTTCAAGTTTGTTTATTTCATTATGTGTGATCTCAGTAAGAGAGCAGGTCCTGTTTAACTTAAACTTCACGTTATATCTTTCTAACCTGAAAATTTTCTGAAACTCTAAAATGCAAGGTATTCGTGTTGATTGATCAATTTTCTTTCTTTACATTTCGTTTGTAGTTTAAAGGGTGACAATTGACAAAAGCCAAAAATAGTGTCTTGCTTTTATAAAAAGAAAAATCCAAAATTAGAGTTTTTCATTTTTAAGGGGGAGAATTGCATGAAAGGTCAGGGAGTAAATGCATGTTTTGGGAAGAAGATGAATACATGCAAAATATATAGTGAAGGTGAATACATGCAAAATATATAAAATTTTGAGAAATTGATCATTGGGAAATGATGGTACATTGGCTTACGTATCTGACTCATGGATAGAGTAGATGAAAATGCCATAAGATCATTGTTTGATGTGCTTGGTAGGCTCGGCAAATCAGAAAGTATTCAGAAGTGATATACACCAAATACTATGCTTGACCATGTGGATAACATCTTGAAGCTTATTTCATGAAGAAAAGAGAAAAATAAGTGTGGATAAACAAAAGAGAAGTCACTGTGTATACATGTATTCATTTTGCAAAGATTTAAACTTGTTTGATTTTCTTTATTTTCTCAAACGATCGGACTTTCTCTGCGTGCTCACAAGGCCAACTTGATTGTTGTTCGTTTGAGGTTCTTCTTTATTTTATTTAGTGTTTCGTATAATTCATCGGATTTTCTCTGCATGTCCACAAGACCGACCTGACGTTGTTGAATTATACAACATCAACTTGTTTTATCTTTCTTTTTTTGTTAAATCCGAGGCCTTATCTGCGTATCGAAAGATCGAAATTAAGGTAGACGATTTAACGTTCTTATTTCTTTTTGCATGGAACACAGTTAACGATATCATGAAAAACATTATGCTACGTGATAATCACAAGTGTAATCATACAATAAAAAGAAAAATGTCTGAATATGTCTGATAGTGTGGGATACACTAGTCAAAGCAAATCTAATCAATACCTTAACATATCCAGATGTTATGAGTATGATTCTGCCTGAGTTTAAGATGGGAAAATTATATCGGCAATCAACATGACTTATGTGCTACAATTATTTGGAATTGAAGTGTAGTTTAGTGCGTTATGATCAATATGATCCCACATAGTGATCTTTATTATACATAAAATAGAGTTTGATTCTATATTGCAATTTTATTTCATTCCAGAAATGTTTAAAAAGATTTTCGGTGTGTTTTAGCATAAGTTTGACAGACCAAAAAAGATTTTAGGTTTGTTTCTGATTTGTTTTCTATCTGATCTACACGTGGTATAAATCAAATTTTCAAAATCGTATCTTGGGGTCTCAAAGAGACGTTGTGTATCGTCAAAGTATTCAAGATCAAGGTACCGTCAAGTTGAGGGGGAGTTTTTCCGAAGAATATGTTCTAGTTGGTGAACAGATACTACACACGTCGAGGGGGAGTTTGTTGATGCATAATATGTATGCCGTGTGATGTGTTGCAAACACATCATATATTTCCCTTGTATTTTGTATATAAATTGAGTGATATTGAGTCATTTTTATCTAAGTTTTAGTATTTGAGTCTTAATATGTTATTTAGTCGTTTTTATATAAATTGGTGTGAGTTTGAGTCTTTTATTTTTAAGTGTTTTAATTAGGTTAAATGTGATTTATTTATGCTCAAAATTGTTTAAAAATATTTGATTGTAGGTTGACATAAGAGTTTAGGGGAATGGTATGACATTATATCGAAGATGAAGGGTTAAAGAATTGAACTAATTGAAGTTGAGGGATCGGCGTCACATTAATGGAAGTTAGGGGGCTTAATTGAAAATAGATGAAACTTCATGAATATTAAAGGTGAATTCGGTAGAAGCATGCGTAAATAGTTCAACATAATTTACAAATGGGGATGTATTTTTGAACCGAATTAATTAGAAGGGGAGACTTCGAAAAAACCCTACAGATAGAATAGATATATATTGCTGATTAAGGCAGAAGAATTACCGGGGGAGGAGGAACCCTACGTACACAAGCAAAATTTCAGCCGATTATAAGGATCATCGAGGGACGATTTCTATAGGAGAAAAAAAGTCAAGATTTCAAGAGGAGATTAACCCGTGGCTCAACCATTCGACAATATTAAATTTTCCGGGTTCTTCTTTTCTTGTATTGTTTTCTTGATAAATTATTAGACTAAAACTATGTGTGATCAGAAAATTCTCTTAAACTTCGTCATTACTTTTGTCATGATCATGGTGGTAGGCTAATTCTTTAGTGCTACTTAGGCTGTTATGATGATTATTTAACGTTTCTGATTTTTATTCAGTTTATGGATTTTGTATGTTTGGTTGATGTTCTAGTAAACAATTGCTAATTTATTGATTAATGCGTATGACTACTTGAATTAGATTTATAATTGTTAATTAGACCTTGTTTTGCTTGTGGATGTCTTCCAGTTTGAGTAGAGTAGCTAAATTGTATGCTTTCGGATTGTTAAATTGCATGATTTACTATTACTTATCATAGGTTCAATTGATGATTGTTAATTTGGTTCTTATGGGCTGCTAGGTTTAGACAAGCCGGGAGGTGATAAACCTATTGGGTAGTCGGGGTTGTTAGGGTTTTAGGCTAATTTGCCTTGGGAGATGGATTCCCCTTTTAATTCTAATTTTACCTGATATTACATGTTAATTGTTTAAGTTAGTAGTTACTCATTTCATCGTTAGGTGTCTGGGATAGGAACAAGCCAGAAGGTGACCTGTCTATTTGAGTACTAGAATATTCGTTAGGAACAACCGGAATGTGACCTAACCAATCAGTGTGCGTCTTCGATTCTTAGGATTTCCTACTGCGTCACACCCGGTAAATGATCTGGGTTCCACTGGGGTTTTCTTAGAGTTGTCATTAAGATCCTGATTCCATCATAGATTTCCGTAGCCGAGTAAGATTGCAAGTGTTGAATAGGATTTTAGGTCTAGGTAGTACTTCTCTCTCATCTGTCAGTTTTCTCAGGTTTTCTCTGTCTTCGGTTAATTAGTTAATTAGTTAGTTAAGTTAGTTAAATCCTAAATTCAAAAGCCCAAATCACTCAAATTTCTATTCATAGACTCCTAGGTTAGGGTCTTGTTACATAGTGTCTCTAGGGTTCGATATCCGGTCTTCCTTAGCTATACTACCACCGACAGGTACACTTGCCTTAGGTTCGGTCTAGTTTAGGTATTTTTGGTAAAATTAGGTGTGTCTAGGTCTAGGTTAGGTCTAGGGTAATTCTAGTTATTTTTAGTGTAGTTCCGAACACATCAAGTTTTTGGCGCCGTTGCCGGGGACACTTGGCAATAGCAAGATTAAATTAGGTCATGAATAGGACATTTGAGTGTTTTCATTTTCATGTTTAGACTTTTAGCTTTGTTTTGGGTGTCTAGAGTTTTAGGTTAGTTTTCGATTCTATTTGTTTTCTTTATTATTATTATTATTTATTTTTTTGTATTTATTTCTTTTGTGTTTTCGCCATGGCCACAATCGAATAGAATGATTTGTTTGAAGCGCACATGTTAGAGACGTTTGGTGAGGTGTGGACGATGATGTCACCAGAAGCGTTAGATGAGGATCAGTTTGACCCGGAGGGTGATTTGCAAAAGCTATAAGAAATGATATACGTGGAGCCGACCATTAAGGGCGAACACGTCCCACTCGAAGAAGAATTTTGTGACGGCCCGGTGTTTGAAAAAGATGATGAGGTGTTAGAAGACGTCCCACTTGGTAAGTTAGCTAGTAGTGATCATAATCCTATGTTTAGTCCAAGTGTGGGACGTTAGAGGATGTAGATTGTAAGAATGACCCGAGATTAAGCTTTATTGTAGTTATTAAGTTAATTCCAGGTAGGTTTAAACATTGGTGGGTTGACTGGTTACTAGGTGTGATTTTTGGAGGTTGGTTAGTTAGTGCCTTAGGAATGTTAAACGATCTAATGATTAGGGGTATGGTTAGGAAGAACATTAAGGAGAAACCCCCTGATAGAAACCCCCTGATAGAGTTAATTGAAAACTCGGGAAAGCCCGAGGTGTAATTTTTTTGTAACTTAATCGTTTAAATTCTTCTTTGTGGGCTTGTTTTCGGTTTGTGTTTTGTGTTTTTCCAGTGTTTGCGGGAAATTCGTGCGATTCAAGATGACGAAATTGTGTTGGAAGAGTCCAAGTTCCAAGTGAACACGTTTCAACTTGCTTTATTTTTTTTAATTCTTATTTATTTTTACTTTTCGTGATTAATCTTGGTTTCGTCGAGTCTTTGTGTTTTGTTTTGTTACAGGTTCGATGAAATTCGCATTGGGATGCTCATGGATTACAATGGAGAACCTGCGGACCAAGCTCGACTGTCATTCATCTAAATCACAAATCAGGGGAGTTTGTTCCATTCGTTTTATTATTATTTATTATTATTATTATTATTATTATTATTATTATTATTATTATTATTATTATTATTATTATTAATATTATTATTATTATTATTATTATATTATATTTTTTTTTTTGCATTTTTATTTCTCTTTTTATCGTTCGTGTGCTTTTATTTGTAGTTTTATTAATTTGTATTTTATTCTCATCACACATTAAGGACAATGTGTCGTTTATGTGTGGGGATGGGAAGCCTTGCGTCTTGAGTGTGTTCTTTTTTTAGTGTGTTCTGTTTTTTTGAAAAAAAAAAAGAAAAAATTTCAAAATTTAAAAAAAAAAATTGAAAAATTCAAAAAATGTTCCTGATTTTTGCTCGAACATAATGGGAAATGATAGTAAAACTGGATTCAATTGTCTAATAAATGTGCATAATTGTTATATCTTAGTTAATAAGTTGTATGTTAGCTAGTTTTCAATGTATTGGTAGGCCCAGCTGACTAATTAGGCTTAAAAATCCTAATGCATTATAAAAAAAAAATTAATAAAATGTGCTTAATTGATATGTAGATCATAAAACTTTAGTGGGTTCCCGCCTTAGGTTGATTGAGGATTCTGAAACTATTTATATTAATAATAAAAAAATTACATCTTTAATATTTCATATGTGTATATCTTTTAGTAATTTAGACACACTTTTATCTTTTTACGAAAGTGAATTCGGTAAATAGTGGCGCCTCCGCAAATCTATTCCATTTGTTTGAGCTAAAAAATTATAGAATAAAATACCGAAGCCTATGTGTTTCCCTTCGGGATAGCGACTTGGATGATACGCCTCTACGTTAGGTAATGGGCTAAATACCCTATGTGCTACCCATCAGGCTCGCTACTTGGTGGATGCTCCTCTAGGTGACGTCCATATAAATACAAAAAGAAAAGAAAAAAATAATAGCTCAAATAAAAATTCATCCATTCATTCATGCAATTTCACTATTAAAAAGATATACGTGTATATAAATATTAAGATGCCAAATAAAAAAATAATGGGATTAGGATGAATTGAAAGACTTGAGTGTGGGATCCATTAAGTTGATGATAAAATAAATAAATGATAATATTTGATGCATTTGGGGCTGAACAGTTGGTGGTTGGGTTTAGTCGGACCGAAATACCGGTAATCGAGCTAGACTAAGTTTAATTGATGATTGAAATCCGAATTTGAATAATCTGAAGAATTAGAAATTGAATGCCTAGTTATGATTCTATTGTAGTATTTTTCGGGGATGAAAAAAGAGTAAGTGTGGGGATGTTTGATGTGTTGCGAACACATCCTATATTTCCCTTGTATTTTGTATATAAATTGAGTGATATTGAGTCATTTTTATGTAGTTTTTATCTAAGTTTTAGTATTTGAGTCTTAATATGCTATTTAGTCATTTTTATATAAATTGGTGTGAGTTTGAGTCTTTTATTTTTAAGTGTGTTTATTAGGTTAAATGTATTGTTTAAAAATATTTGATTGTAGGTTGACATAAGAGTTTAGGGGAATGGTATGACATTATATCGAAGATGAAGGGTTAAAGAATTAAACTAATTGAAGTTGAGGTATCAGCGTCACATTAATGGAAGTTAGGGGGCTTAATTGAAAGTAGATGAAACTTCATGAATATAAAAGGTGAATTCGGCAGAAGCATGCGTAAATAGTTCAACATAATTTAAAAATGGGGATGTATTTTTAACCCGAATTAGTTAGAAGGGGAGACTTCGAAAAAACCCTACGGATAGAATAGATATATATTGCTGATTACGGGTGAGGTTATTGTGAGAAGTTTAATTTGGATAAGAAGGATAAGAAGGATAAGAAGGAATCATAGCCATTAGATCTTCAATTAAATGAAGATCTATGACTTAAAATTTTCCTGGGTAAATTAGAGAGAAAAACTAAAGAAAATCAAAGATGGAAGGGTATTTTTGACTTTTTATCAAATTTCCCTCATTTTTTAAACCTTCATAACTTTTAGATACGACATTATTTTTTTTTTAAAATTACACCATAAAAACGAGCGTTTTTTTATCTTTAAAACGCGTATAGTGTTGCTATATGAAAAATTAATTTTTTTTACTCTTTCGATTGTATCAAAATGTTCAGATCATTGTGTCATTGTGTCGTTGTGTCATTGTGTCAAAATATTCAGATCATTGTGTCAATTGTGTCAAAATGTTCAGATCATTGTGTCATATGGTGTTAAAAACCGTAAGAGTATTTTTTTTATATATAGCAGCACAATATATATACTTTTGACACGACGATACAATGATACAATGATCTGAACATTTTGACACAATGACATGATGTGTCAAAATGTTCAGATCATTGTTTCATATGATGACAAAAACCGGAGTAATTAATTTTATATATAGCAACACTATATATACTTTTGACACGACGACACAATGACACAATGATCTGAGCATTTTGACACAATAACACAATGATGTGTCAAAATGTTCAGATCATTGTTTCATATTGTTTGCCAAAAACCGAAAGAGTATTTAATTTTATATATAGCAACACTATGTATACTTTTGACACGACGACACAATGACATAATGATGTGAACATTTTGACACAATGACCTGTGTCAAAAATCAAAAGAGTAATTTTTTTTTCATTTTTTATATAGCAACACTATATGCGTTTTAAAGATAAAAAATGCTCGTTTTTATGGTGTAATTTTTTTAAAAAAATAATATCGTATGTGAAAGTTATGAATGTTTAAAGAAAATGGGGGAAGTAGATAAAAAGTCAACAAAAGTGGCTAAGACTAAAATACCCCTCCTTCCTTTTTTATTAGATCAAGATCCAATGGCTGAAAATCCTTCTTATCCTTCTTACCCAAAACAAACTTCTCATTTGAACCTCTTCCTGCTGATTACGGCAGAAGAATTTGTGGGGGGGGGGGGGGGGAGGAGAAGGAGGAACCATACGTACATAAGCAAAATTTCAGCCGACTACAAGGATCATCGAGGGACCATTTCTAGAGGAGAAAAAAGTTAAGATTTCAAGAGGATATCAACCCGAGGCTCAATCATCGACAATGTTTAATCATCCGGGTTCTTCTTTTCTTGTATTATTTTTCTTGATAAATTATTAGACTAAAACTATGTGTGACCAAAAAATTCTCTTAAACTTTGTGATTACTTTTGTCATGATCATGGTGGTAGGCTAATTCTTTAGTGCTACCTAGGTTGTTATGATGATTATTTAACGTTTCTGATTCTTATTTAGTTTTTGTATTTTGTATGTTTGGTTGACGTTCTAGTAAACAATTGCTAATTTATTGATTAATGCGTATGACTAATTGAATCAGATTTATAATTGTTAATTGGACCTTGCTTTGCTTGTGGATGTCTTCCAGTTTGAGTAGAGTGCTAAATTGCATGCTTTAGGATTGTTAATTTGCATGATTTACTAGTAGTTATCATAGGTTCAATTGATGATTGTTTATTTGGTTCTTATGGGGTGCTAGGTTTAGATAAGCCGGGAGGTGATAAACCTATTGGGTAGTCAGGGCTAATTGTTTAAGTTAGTAGTTACTTCTTTCATCGTTAGGTGTCTGTGATAGGAACAAGCCAGAAGGTGACATGTCTGTTTGAGTACTAGAATATTCGTTAGGAACAAGCCGGGAGGTGACCTGACCAATCAGTGTGCATCTTCGATTCTTAGGATTTCCTACTGCGTCACACCCGGTAAATGATCTCGGGTCCACTAGGGTTTTTTTAGAGTTGTCATTAAGATCCTGATTCCATCATAGATTTCCATAGCCGAGTAAGATTGCAAGTGTTGAGTAGGATTCTAGGTCTAGGTAGTACTTCTCACTCGTTTGTCAGTTTCATCAGGTTTTCTCTGTCTTCGGTTAATTAGTTAATTAGTTAATTAGTTAGTTAAGTTAGTTAAGTTAGTTAAATCCTAAATTCAAAAATTTAAATCACTCAAATTTCTATTCATAGAGTCCTAGGTTAGAGTCTTGTTACATAGTGTCTCTAGGGTTCGATATCCGGTCTTCCTTAGCTATACTGCCACCGACAGGTACACTTGCCTTAGGTTCGGTCTAGTTTAAATATTTTCGGTAAAATTAGGTGTGTCTAGGTGTAGGTTAGGTCTAGGGTAATTTTAGTTATTTTTAGTGTAGTTCCGAACACATCACCGTGTGAAGTATCTAATCAAGACGATGGGAAGAACAAGACAATGCAAGGATGTTGTTGTCCGAACAGGATCCGAACCGACAGTACGGATCAGGCGAACTGCCAGTTCATCTGGAGCTCGACCAGTCGGGTATAAATAGATGTTTGTCTTTGTTTTCTGGAACGAGTGGAGAGAAAGTTGGGTCTTAAGTGTGTGTTTTCAGTAGTGTTTCTCTATGAATGTTCTAAGTGTTTTGCAGATTGTAATTGTTCAGTTTGATCAATAAAACAATCTTTAATTACTCGTTTCTCATCCGAAATAGCTAGATTGAGTAGACGATCCGATGCTTACGAACTTTCATCAAACAAAAGTGAAAAAGTTACAAAAGAAGTGCTTGATGAATGTGAGAGAATGTATGTATAAAAACATAAGTATAACAAATTGTCTGAGAAATTTATCGCTTCTCAAAAGGAGTTACTGGAAGTTAATACAAAGATGTCTGAGATAAAGATTGAAATGCTTGATCTGCAATGACAACTTGAGAATTGCAATACAGCAAGTGTGTTTCAGAATTATTTGTATCATCTGGTACGAGATGGCAAACCAAGCAAAGGTGTTGATAATCATGAAGTTCCTGCTCCAGTTGTTCATTTGAAAACGACATCTAATGATAATTCAAATCATAATTTGCAAGATTATCCAGCAGGATATGATGTTAAGTCGGAAAAATCAAAGAAATCAAAGTCTCAGAAAAAGAACAAGGATGAATGAATGTATTTTTTCAAACAAGGTTCCAAAGTTTGATTCAAAATCTGTTTTTCTTGATGCTGAGAAAACTTTTGAAGGTAAACCTGAACATGTGAAGATTCCTGATTTTCTGATATTGTGATTGATGAATCTTTAATGAATAAGAAAGTTGGTGTTAAAGCTATCAAAGATGAATTTCTCGTCTAGCATATCAAGGTCATTCTGTGAAAGAATATCCTAAACAAAAGAATGGTGGATTGGGATATGAAGGAAAAGGAGTTCCAATGACAAATAACAACAAAAAGGTGATTAAAACTGAGAAGAAGAAGAAGAAGAATTAGAAGGTGTTTTCAGATAAGAAGCCTCAAATTTGGAAGAAGAAAGTTTCATCATCATCTACAAATACAAAGGTTTTAAGTGATGAATCATCATGCATATCCGATGTTGCAACACCAAAAGGCGGTAACGATTCAAATTCATTTTATTTTGCTAATCTAATCGGTTTTATCATCAAGATAAATTCTGTGGTTTTGGAAATGATTCTCCAAAATGGTTTCCAAAATTTCGGAAACCACAGAAAACCAAATTTATGTTTTCAAGAGTTTCTGATGAATGTTCGATTAATCAGTTTGGAAAACCAATTTCAATCAATCTAACTAGTCATCGACGTTGTTATGTTTGTCGTTAGAAGGGTCATTATGCAAATAATTTTCCTACGACAATTAACAATTCATCATCAAATGCCAAACATACAAAGTATGTTCATCTTTATGGCATTATTTTTTGGGAACCAATGCCCAACACTAATTTTTTTTTGGAAAAAGAAGGTTAATTCAGAAAAGTTGGGTAGTAATTCTGATTGTCACTCATCTTTTGACAATGGTTCACTAGAAATTTCCAAACCAAAATAGTAATGGAGACTGAAAATTGTCTCCACGGCCAACACACATTTTGTTAAAGACACTGGTCGACCCACAACCGTCAAGGGGGGTCGGGGTTTGAAAGACTTATTATTTTCCAGTGTATTCAGGTATTTCAAGTAGACCTGTTAGTGATTGTTCAATTTCTGACAGTGGAATACTTATGGTTGATTTAAGAAAAATTACATCGTTCCTATCTTTGAAACACTGAATTTAACAAATATCATTTTCAAAATGTGTCAAGTGTTGGGCGATCATTTTCATTTTTATTATTCATTTTCTTCCGTTCATATTTTTAGGGAGAGAAAAATTTGGAAAATTCAAAAAATAGAGTTTGTTGAATTTTAGGGGGAGAAATTGGAAAATATAAAAAATGATAAACTGAGAAATTGATCCGACAAAAGCGAGAAATGATAGTACATCAGCATATACATTTATCTGCCATGGATAGATTAAGTCTAAAGGTTGTAGGTACTTGCATTATTTGTGAATGTGCATGATTAATCTGATATCTGCAAGTAAGATATAAACATAAAGCTTGCTTGATGATCTTTGGTTATTTGCTTCTTGATGAATGATGTGTGATGATTCTCACAAAAATAGAATAAGAGATATCCTGATGAATGCATGTTTTCATTTTGAAAGATTTAATCTTGTTTGATTTTCTTGATTTTCTCAAACGATCGGACTTTCTCTGCGTATCGAAAGATCGACCTAATTGTTGTTCTTTTGAGATTCTACTTTATTTTTCTTGGTGTTTCGTATAATTTATCAGACTTTCTCTGTGTATACAGAAGCATCGACCTGATCGTTGTTAAATTATACAACTTCAACTTGTTTTGCTTTCTTATTTTCTCAAATACTTGGGCTTTCTCGTCCACAAGACCGACCTGATTGCTAAGTATTTGAGGTTCTGCTATATTTTTGCATGACTCGTCAAGGATGATTAAATCTCTACGAAAATTTGCTTCTATGTGATAAACATGATGATTTGCGGGTATTTCTAAGAGAGTGGAGGCTGAGTTATCAGTGCATGTTAATATTTCTTAAGCATATCTGAAAATGATAAATATGATTGGTGCATGATGAAATAAACATAAATGTTATATTTGCGATTATCTTGGCTTGCATGTTGATTAAGGCCAAAATTGAAATGTGCTAGATGCGTTATATCTGATATGATCTCGCGTCTTGATCTTTCTCGCAAAATCAAAAACAGAGTTTGATTTTGTATTGCATTTTATATTTCATTTCAGAATATTCAAAAAGATTTTTGGTGGGTTTTAGCAAAAACATTGTAAAAGCCAAAAAGATTTTATTTCTTGTTTGTTTTCGATTGATAAACACAAGATACGAAAAACAATTTTCAAAATATATATCTTGGAGTCTCAAAGAGACATTTTGCACCAAGATTATTTATGTTGGCCAGGTTGAAAGAAAAAAGATAATCACAACTTCAAGTCTTCTGGAGCTGTTGATAAGGATGCAAAAATCGTCAAGTATTCAAGATCGAACTAACCATCAAGTTAAGGGGGAGTTTGATTGAAGATACAAGTTTATGGAGACCAGATACTGCACACGTCGAGGGGGAGTTTGTTAGAGCATGATCAGTTCGTCGTGTGAAATATCTGAACAAGACAAAGATGCTATGAGGCTGCTCACGAAGTGTCACCCAAAGTCATCCGAAGTGACACGAAGTTAGACCCGAAGTGGGACAAGAAGTCACACTTCGTGACTTCCCAAAGTGACACGAAGTGCCACTTCGGATGAACTCTAGTTTGGGTGAATCAGTAAGTGTATAAATAGAATTTTGTGTTGTAATCAAGAAGACTTTTTTAGTGAGCTAAGAGAGACTAGATCTTAAGTGTGTGTTGCTGAATGTTTTTCAGTTTGAGCTTCTTTGAGAGTTTGTAATTGAGTCTTTGTGATTTCAATAAAACAAATTTTATATTGATATCTCGTTCTCATTCATATGATCGAACAAACCTCTAGTAAGATCCGTTTCAGGTCTTTACAATAAATGTTGTATTCAATGAGAAAAAAAAGAAGAAATTTAGAACTGAGCCCTCATGGTAATTTGACATTGATTCACTAACCGCTGCTTTCAATATAACTAATGATAAGCCTTCAAGTAAAAATGTGCATGTAGAAGTACCTCAAGTTACCAATAATGGTAGGTTCAAAGGCGTTGACCCTCCATTCTTTTCATCTGTTAGCACAAAACCTTTCATTCAACAACCAGATTTAACTTGACTCCAGGAGATGTAATTCACTACAATTCTGATGGACTACCCATTCCTCAAGTTGTAAATGAATCAGAAGAACCAGCTGGAAACAAACTTATAACATATAAAGATACAACTATGGGACTTGGAAACTCAAGGAATGAAAGTGATCAAGATACTCAATTGTAGGAATTAGTTCCAACTCAAATAGGTAGTAATGACTCAAACTCTCTTTCACCTGAGAAGCTGAGCTCACGTACTACTGTTGATGATACTGATGAAGAAATAATTGAGCTTGTTACATCACTATCTCAAGAATCACCCTCTTCAACAAAATTACCTAAATTAGTGCTTATGAATGAGTTTACTCCTTTAAACTTTCTTGAGCCCAATTACAGTCATGAATTCCCACCTTCTTATAACTCTAGAGTAATGAAGAATCATCCTCTAGAGAATATAATTGGAGAAGTTGAAGCTGTTGGGATTCGACAGTGGTATACGGGTGTCCGGTGACGTTAAAAAAAAACTTTAAGTTAGATTAAAACATTACCGACCGGGTTTAGTAAATTAAAAGTTAAAACGGATTAACCGGTAATCCGTTACGCAGCGAAATAAATAATTCTACTAATTTAAACATGTAAACCATTGGTGTCAAAATCTTGTCAATAGGATCACGATCACCAAATAAAATCACGCAAACATCTTTTCGTGTTAAACCGGTTAACGCGAACATAATTACAATAACGTAATTAAAAAACGAAATTAAACATCTAAACTAAAACTAAGTTTAGAAACACCTTTACGGTGTTCTAACAAATGCTAGAGACACCGAGGGATAACGTGATGACGGTAAGGTTTCAAGGAAAACAGATTCGACCATTCGGATCAAATCGTTTGCAAATCACAAAAACGTCTTAAACCGATTCGTTGGAAATTGCAATGATTCGGTTTATGGTGGCGACAAGCGAGCACCGAAGAATTAAAATGATGATGGCGGCTAGGCTTTAAGCCGGGGCGATTATAACGATTAGGGCGACGACGACTCGCACTCACAAAATCGTGACGATGACGATCATCAATGTGTGGTAAAAAAGCGTTGCGTTGAAACGGAAACATGCTAGGTCGCAATAGCGACCTAGGGTGATGATGGCGACGGCCAAGGAGGTGGGGCGGCGGCGACAACGACCGTCAAAATGGGCGGCGGCGGCGGTGGTATTCATATGGCGATAGAGATGATGTGATCCTCAATCAATACGCGATAATTACCTTGTGATCTCTCGGAGATCACCAGCGGAAATGGTTCCACGAGGGAAGGGGGCGACGATGGTGGTTGGCGTGAGAGAGGGAGAGCCAAGAGTGAGAGAGAGAGAGAGCGTAGAAGGGCGGGGGCGCAAGTGAGTATTAGAGTTTCGCTAATCCTTACTTGCTTATTTAAGCCCTCGATAGTTACTAAGAGAAGTCCCTCGTCAATTTTCTTATTCAACGCGAACCACCGATGTTTTATGATTAATTAAGAAATTGATTTATTAATATAAGGTCATAAATCGGAGAATCAATAAACTCAAATAACTATTTATTTGACTTATCATATTCACCACTAACGTTAATAATATAATGCTATTTATTTGTTTATTATCACAATGATAATCATCCGCTAATGTATGTTTTTTAATCATGAATAAACATTGATTAATTACGTATTTTCGTGATTTACTGGTTAATAAATTAAGCGGATTTATATCTCGTTGCCCACAGTGTAACTCTTTATGGGCCATAACCGGGTCGGGTTCTTGATGTTGTCAGTTCTGGACATCCAATATCCAACAATCTCCCACTTGGACAGAATTCGGCAACTTTAGAAAAAACAATTAGAGTTGCTCTAGCTACACATGGTTGTCCCAACCAGTTACGACACTTCAAGTCAACAACCAAGGTATATCTACAAGCTCGTTTTGTAGTTTTGACTTATGGTAATTCAAAGTCATTAGTTCCTTTCCGTATAAGACATCAATTAAACAAGAGACATGGATTTAATTCATTATCTTTAATGCTCAATCTTTCTATTTCTCGTGTCTATAGTTTGAAGTGATCCAATCAAACACACAGTAAGTTTGGGTAAGGCCTTACACTTAACACTTGGAACTCATGAGAGGGTCCACGATGTCTAGCTGTTGCATTATTAGTGCAAGAGTACATAATCCCATATTGACTACATACAGCTTCCACTAAGCTTCAGATCCATTCCAATAAATAGCCCTTATTACTGGCAGTTACGCGATAGCGTTAGTCTACAATCAAAGAACAGTCTTTGGTAAACGGGAGGTAGCATATGTAATTCAGGTCAAAGGACACTATTGAGTATACCATTCAATCAAATTCGTCTTATGATTAAATTCATGAAGACAATTTAATACGAGTTATGTCACAACATCATTCCCTAATGAGGTCTGTGAGTCTGGATAGTCAACCTTTTGAGTACAGAGTCAGTCATATATCAGTTTTGTTCCCATAGATTAGATCGACTACGGACGGTTTTAGAACATTTCACAAAATATTCATTGATGTTTAAAACGTATAAATTTCTAACATGTTTCACAGAATTCGAAATCTGCATCTAACCCTTTAGATCAGATTGAATTATATATTGCAAACTGTAAAGTTCGACATCCCAACACTTAAAGTAGAACATTAATGTAACGTAGAATTCAGGTACTACTTAGTAGTATTAACTCATTGATTAAACTTGATTAATAGAACTATGAATTATGTGCTAGGTTCTATACTTGTGTTTAGGTTTTGCCCATTGAAGTTATTTCATAAGTTTTGGTGTTTCTCAGAACAGCAAAAGTACTTAAGTGAATTTGAATGCATGATAAAACTTGTGCCCTTGGTATGCACATGGATTACTGTGTTATTACAATGGCATGCTAATTGATTATCACCAGAGTCCAATTAAGTTTCTTTGAAGTACCCTTACATTCATCATTCAGAACTTTCACTTAAGATGGCTCGTTGTTCGGTGAGTATACTCGAGTGCTCATCATGAACATTTGTCATCATCAAGACAAGTTGAGACGATTCGCCTTTCCAGCTTTATCAATTCCAGCTTTGTCGTTGTGTAACCCCTTACAGTGACACTCATGCATCATCCCTATGTTGGATAGTTCTCGTTTCATAACTAGTATGACACGACTCATTTCAAGAAATTGATTATATATCTAAGGGTGCTAGTCCAAAGATAACTTCAATTGTGGGTTGCTCTTGAAACTTGGAGATTAGTTAAGGCTTCATTACAAGTTTGATCCGGTAAACTTCAATGAACGTGAGATCAAAACTCTATCGTTATCCCGATAAGGATTAGTGGTGATGCTCCCACTTGCTTTATGTAGTCGATGCATTTTTATAATCATCTTTCTTTTAAACCGTTAGGATATTGTTTTGCAAGAGAACTCTTAGCAAACTTACTTTGATTCCGAGAACGAAGTTATTTAGTTTCATAAACATAGTGAGAATCTAAATTGATTAATATCCAATTGTCATGTCACATGCATGAGATAGCAAGATGAAATCAAACTGCCAGAGTTTGATGGTATCTTAGATACAACTATCTTTGTGTTTGAAATGAGTTGCGTGCTAGACGCCCTGATGTTTATTCTATCAGAGTATCGAGTCTGATTTAGGATTGTGAATTCAATCCAATGACCAACCAATAATGGAGGATTTTATACAAGTAAAAGTCTTCATTGAGTTCCATTTGGAATTATCATTCATTTAGAATGCTAACATGTTTTCACTATAGTAACAACCATTGGTTGTGCAAAGATGTTTGTCTAACGTGTCATGTTTAATTACAAGAGTCACAGAGCACTATCCAGTAATTCCTATAGAAATCAAGTTTCTTTGATAAGGAATTTAGATGTCCATGCATCAAAAGGTGGACGCGCATAACTCAAACTTAGTCTCCCGCAAGACTTCTTCTTGGAGCCAATTTGAGTCGCAAGTGATCGGAGAGGAGATGATTTGTGGGTATAAGGTGTGAGCGGCAGCCATTGGCATGTCATAAGTCATGTGTTTATTGATTTTCCAACTTGAAACCAAATCCTCATAATGTAAGCAACAGGTGCCTAGCAGGATTTTAACACATACGATTACAACCCAGTTGTAGTCATCGATTTTCAAGGTGTTGTACGTATATATCTATTCATGACCATCATGGTCATATGCACAGAACTTAGTTCATCTATATAACATAATCATTCAGGTTATTATGTTACATAATTAGCGTTGGTGATTTGAACTTTTACAAACAAGCGTTTGAACTTAGCAAAGGACCTATTGTTTGAATTAAAGAAATCAAGCAAGTGATTTCACAGAACAATGGTTCTTCTTTTGCATTTGGCTGGTCTCAGGATCACTAAATCAATAGCACCAGGCTTAGTGTCATGTTATATATGTTTGAATCTAATCTACCAACCAAGTGAAACATTTTTAGGTGTAGAAAAACCATGCATATCAATCATGTTTAAACCAGAAACTTTAGTGCATGTTCGAGATTCAAACCAAAGCAAAATGTATCATCTTGGACCCCGCCAGTGAAAACAAACAAGCAAGTTGTTTTAAAGATACCACCAAAAATTCAAAATACGACATGATCTTTATTCAAAGTTTGCAATCATGCAAAGAAGTCATGTCATCTTGGTTCTTTTGCTTTCAACGATTCATGTTCCTACAAAACGTAAAGTAGGTTAAGCATATATCTTGAAGGATCAAGTTAAGTGGTTTATAACATGAGGTAACAGATATATACCTCCGGAAAAGCGCCTGCATCGGCTTTCTTCCCTTTCACCCTGGTAAGATATTCAGGGCAGTTTCTTTTTTAGTGCCCCATTTTGTTGCATTCGAAACACTAGCACTCATCTTGCGGGGGTGCCTTCGAAGCCCTTGACTTGCCTTTCCGGTGCCACTAGAACCTCTAGTGGCAGAGCCTTTGCCTTTCTTCCTTTACCCAGGTTTCCTCTTGACCTCAGGTTTCTTGACACCTCCAGATCGGATGGCGAGCACATCATTCGACTTGCCTTTGCTGTTGTTATTGTTGAGAAAATTAATCTCAGCAGTCTTCAACATGCCGTGAAGCTCGGTCACTGTCTTAACCATGCTGTTCATATTTAAATTTATCCAGAAGATAGTGAACGCATTGGAAAGAGAGTGGAGGATCAAATCCTTCGGTATTTCCTGAGGAATGACGTAATTGAGCTTTGCTAGTCGGTCGATGTAGACCTGCATCTTAAGGACAAGGGCACTGACAAGTGATGAGCCTAACAACGGTTTCGTATCGTTCCTGTCGGGCCTTGTTTTCAAGCATGCCCTTTAGTTCCCCGATCATCTAAAATGCCATCCTGTCAACTATGCTCTTCTGAATATCATTAGACATGGTGGCCAAGATGAGGCACATCACTGAATTGGCATCGTTTTTCAGTGCATCGTGTGCAGCACGACCAGCCGACGTATTATTAGCTGGGTGCTCGGGCACCTCCTGTTCTTTGTTGGCCATCTACAGGAAAATTTTCAGATTTTGATGCCAGTCAAGGAAGTTGGTGTCATCAAGTTCCTCCATCTCAAGGAGAGACTTGAGCTGGAGAACCTCGTTGTTTGCATTAGCATTAGCCATCTGAAACAATAGGCAATTTGTTTAGTGTTTCGATGTAATATTCATTTTAAAAAACGGCAAGCAAATTTTGAATAGGAATATGGGAATCCAATTAGTAGTCGACCCACAAAGGCAGCGTTAAGTGCAATCACCGGTCAACTAAGTAATCGGATGGACAACGATTGTCTCTTATGAAAGTCGATCACAACTCCTGTTTATGAGGCTTTCACAAATTAATTCGCGAAATATGTTTAGCCTCATCTTTGCCATTTTGTTTGCAAGTGACTAGATGTACGGTGTTGAAATACTCCAATACATAACGTACTCTAAAAGAAAATGATAGATGTCCTCAGTGGTCAGTGTGCATGCACGGGGTTGAAATAATCCAATGCACGCACCTTAGAAGATACCCTGAATACCAAGTGTGGTGTTGAAATACTCCAACACTGATGCATAGGTAAATATGTTCCAAGTTAGACTTGACTAGGATGGCATAATCTATCGTTTTGCGGCTTACCAGATAGGATAATTAGTCAGTGTTTTAATTAATTAAACGTTTGACTAAGCTTACTCAAGAACCCTATCTCACTCGGGACAGTCAATTTAATAACCTCCTTATTAAAGATTACGCGTCGCGAGGCAATAACTAATTATTAAAAGATCGATATCTAAGATCGAGAAATTCAAGATCAAAGTCGAATAAAATTGGTTATGAAATTTCGAGCCTTTTAGGACTTGAAACAATTGATTGTAAAATTGTTTTAATCGTTTAAAACTTAGTTTGAAGTTTTAGTTGGTGCGTTAAGCAAGTTAAGACAAGCAACCAAAACGCACATGCAAACAGACACATATTCGGCTTAAGAGGTTTCGACATTGTCAGAGCCTAATGACAATGTCAAAGAAGGTCTGGGTCAAAAGGTAAAGTCAACCACAAGGATGAGTCTTGAAAAAAGTCATTCGGTCGACTCTAACGCTCCCACTGGCTTCATAAGCTCTTCATAGTTGATTGGAATTCGTCGGTCTTCCGCTTGTGGATACTTGCCATACAAGGAAGTGTCCTTAGACAAGAACACTCTACACGATGGGGGTAGTCGCATCAATGCTCATCATGTTCATCTAAGGCGAAGATGAGCATTCAGAAGAAAATTGAATAAAAACCAAATCTATTTTAGATACAATTTCTGAACCCAAAAACAAGTCGGCCAATCCAAAACCAAAGCACAAATGGGCCAAAATGGGTCAAACCAAACACGACAACTAATCACAACCATAATATGGGTTTAGTTGAATATGCGTGTTAAACAGTCAAATAACGAATTGAATAATGTTTAGTGGAAATAAATCGACCAAACATGTAGAAAGGCAATTCGTTAGACATTCACGACTTTTGGGATTAACCCCAATTCGCGAAATCACCGGCTTAAAATCGATCGGTTAGGGTTTGCGTGTGGTGATCTAGGCTCTGATACCATCGTTGGGATTCGACGGTGGTAAACGGGTGCCCGATGATGTTACACAAAACCCCGTAAGTTAGATTAAAACATTACCGACCGGGCTTAGTAAATTAGAGTTAAAATGCATTAACTTGTAATCCGTTACGCATCGGAATAAATAATTCTACTAATTTAAACGCGTAAACCGTTGATCTCGAAATCATGTCAACAGGGTCATGATCACAAAACAAAATCATGCAAACACATTTTCGCGTTAAACCGGTTAACGCGAACATAATTACAATAACTTAATTAAAATCGAAATTAATCATCTAAATTAAACTGAGTCTAGATATACCTTCGCGGTGTTCTAACAAATGCTAGACACCGAGGGACAACGTGATGACGCTAGGGTTTCATAGAAAACCGGTCCGGCCGTTCGGATCAAATCGTTTGCAAATCACAAAAACGTCTTAAAGCGATTCGTTGGAAATTACAACAATTCAGTTTATGGTGGCGACAAACGAGCACCGATGAATTAAGATGATGATGGCGGCTAGGCTTTTAGCCGGGGCGATTATAACGATTAGGGCAACGAAGGCTCGCACTCACAAAATCGTGATGACGACGATTATCAATGAGTGGTAAAAAAGCATCGCGTCTAAACGAAGACATGCTAGATTGCGATAGCTACATAGGGTGGTGATGGCGACAACCCAGGGAGGTGAGGCGGCGGTGGCGGTGGTATTCGTATGGCGATAGAGATGATGTGATCCTCATTTAATACGCGATAATTACCTTGTGTTCTCTCAGAGATCAACAGCGGCAATGGTTCCACGAGGGAAGAGGGCGGCGATGGTTGTTGGCGTGAGAGAGGGAGAGCCGAGAGTGAGAGAGAGAGCGTGGAAGGGAGGGGGCGCAAGTGAGGATTTGGGTTTTCGCTAATCCTTACTTGCTTATATAAGCCCTCGATAGTTACCAAGAAAATCCCTCATCAATTTTCTAAGTCAATGTGAACCACCGATGTTTTACGATTAATTAATAAATTGAATTTATTAATAAAAGTTCGTAAATCTGAGAATCAATAAACTCAAATAAATATTTATTTGATATATCATATTCACCACTAACCTTAATAATATAACGCTATTTCTTCGTTTATTATCACAATGATAATCATCCGTAATGTATGTTTATTAATCATGAATAAACATCGATTAATTACGTATTTTCATGATTTGCCGGTTAACAAATTAAGCAGATTTATATCTCGTTGCCCTCAGTGTAACACTTTATGGGTCATAACCGGGTCGGGATTTTGATGTTGTCGGGTCTGAACATATCCAACAGTAGAACCTATACTTACAAGAAGCAAATCTGTGGAAGTAAATTTTTGTCTACATGCATGCTTCTTGTCACAGATACAACCAAAGAGAGTGAATGAAGTACTGAAAGAAAACAGTTGGATTGAATCCATGCAAGAAGAATTGCTTTAAATCAACATGCAAAGAGTATGGGAATTGGTGGATTTACAAGAAAATGCACCACCACCAATTGGAACAAAATGGATTTTTAGAAACAAGAAAGATGAAAGAGGCATTGTGGTAAAATATAAGGCAAGGTTAGTAGTTCAAGGGTTTGCTTAAGAAGAAGGAATAGACTAGTTTTTGCACCAGTAGCAAGCTTGGAAGCAATTAGGATATTCTTAGCCAATGATGCTTACAAAAACTTTCATGTTTACCAAATAGATGTCAAAAGTGCATTTTGTATGGATTATTAAATGAAGAAGCTTATTTGTATCACACACCTTGGTTTGAAGATTCGCATCATCCAAACAAGGTGTCTAAACTGGTAAAAGCTTTATATGGTCTTAAACAGGCGCCAAGGACCTGGTATGAGACTCTCTCTTGTTATCTAATTAAACATGGATACAAAAGAGGAGCCATTGACAAAACTCTCTTCATCAAGACAGTTGGTAAGGATCTCCTAATGGTACAAATTTATGTTGATGATATAATCTTTGGTTCAACTAATGATGCTCTCTGCAAGGAGTTTGAAGCCCTAATGCAAATAAAATTTGAAATGAGTTCAATTGGTGAACTCACTTTCTTTTTAGGACTTCAAGTAAAGAAATCAAAAGAAGGCATCTTTATGAACCAATCAAAGTATATTCGGGATAAGCTAAAGAGGTTTGACATGTTGTCATCCTCTACTGCTAAAACTCCTATATTAACATCACACAAGTTAACATCTGATGTAACTAGTGAACCTGCTAAAACTCCTATATTAACATCACACATATGTATCTAATAGCCAACAGACCTGACATCATGTTTAGTGTTTTCCTTTGTGCTAGATATCAGGTTGGACGAAAGGAATCACACTTAAATGTTGTAAAAATAATTTGCCTAAAAGGACAACCAAACTTGGTTTGTGGTACTCTAAAAACCAAGACTTCAACTTGAAATCTTTTATAGATAGTGACTATGGAGGATGCAATCTTGACAAAAGGTCAACATCTGGTAGTTGCCAATTTCTTGGTGACAGACTTGTCTCATAGCAATGCAAAGCAAACATGTGTCTCAACTTCTACAGAAGAGGCAGAATACATTGCAGCTTTAGCATGTTGTGGTCAAGTACTATGGATTCAAAATCAGATAATGGACTATGGCATCAACTTCATGGAGACTCCTATGTATGCTGATAACACAAGTGCCATCAACATCACTAACAATCCAGTCAAACATTCAAAGACAAAGCACATTGAGGTTAGGTATCATTTTATTAGAGATTGTGTCGAAAATAAGTTAATCAAATTCATCATGTTCCAACAAAAAATCAATTGGCTGACTTATTTACAAAAGCATTTGATGAGGAAAGATTCTTCTGCCTTATCACAGCCATAGGCATGATGATTTTTTATTAAATAAAATCTTATTAACACTAATTAAAATGATTTATTTGCATTCGTCTCTCGATACAAAAAGAAAAAGAAAATTATTTTTCTTCTTCCAAGGTAAATTCCGTTGGAAGAATCAGTGTAAAGCAAACCCGAGATAACTTATCTCGGGGTAAACCTTTGAAAAGTTCTTAAGCCACTACATTTCTTGTGAAAAGTGTTTTCGAGGTAATCTCACCCGAGATAACTTCATCCGGAATAAATTAAGTTATTTAGGGAGAAGTAATCTCACCCGAGATAACTGTGCCCGAGGTAATCTTACTTATTTCGGAAGCAGATGTCTCACCTGAGATAACCTCAACCGGGTCAATAAAATAAAAGAGGTATCTCTTATGAAGACTTCTTCCGATGTTACCTCACTCGAGATAATAGTTTACCTAGGTGCTCAGTAAAAATTATCTTCCAAGATAACTTTTTACTGAAAACTTAAGAAAGGGTTTTTCTCCTTAAGAAAAATATCAATGCAAGTGCCCTCTTTCATGCTGACCATAATACGGTGCTCGGTGAGTGATGCTAATGCACTCTTTCATGCCGACCATAATATAGTGGCGCTGTTGTTAAAAACAGAGAAGAACTCTATCTTCCGTGAGATGATTGATTTCATTCAAGCATCACATATTCGCTTTGCTCTTACAATTTACCCAAATATATGTGAAGAAGTGATAACCGAATTTTGGCAAAATGCGTCAAGAACTAAGAATGCTGATGGATTGTATGAAGTACACTCGACTGTCCAGGAGCACGAGGTAAAAATTACTGAAGAAGTCATCCGAACACACTTGAAATTCAATGACCTAGGAGGATTCTAGGAGGTGTCGTCCTCATAATATCTCGAAACCTTAAGGGCTATGGGTTATGGACGATCTACAAAGAAACTGAAGAAGTCTCAACTACCATTTAAATGTATATTTTTGGCCCATGTGATTCTGGCTAATCTGTCCACAAAGAAAAGTGTTGATGAACTCTCAGCTGTACAAGCCTCAGATTTTCATGGCTTGGTACAAGGTCTGAACATTCAGTTTTCTAGAATGGTGCTGGATGGGATGGTGGATAATTTAAAACCAAATAATATTCATTTCTTCCACATGTATCTGTTGGGTTTCGACAGTGGTATACGGGTGCCCGGTGACGTTAAAAAAACCTCTACATTTATTTGAAACATTACCGACCAGATTTTAGCAAATTAGAGTTAAAACAGATTAAACCGGTAATCCGTTACGCATTGGAATAAACGATTTTACTAATTAAACGCGTAAACCATTAGTCTTGTAATCATGTCAACAGGATCACGATCACCAAAAACCACACAAACACCTATTCGTGTTAAACTGGCTAACGTGAAATAAATAACAATAACAAGATCGAAATATGATAATCTAAACTAAAACGGAGTTTAGATATACCTTTGCGGTGTTGAACAAACGTTCAAGACACCGAGTTTCAACGAACAAAGCGCTAGATTGAAATAGAACAAAACGGACCACTTTCGATCTCCAACGGTTGTTGCGTATCTCGATGGTTCTCGTGGTCCAGTGTCGAGTACCGCTATGGGACTGTGTTTATGACCCGTGGTCATTACGTGTCGCGAGAGTACGTCTCGATTGACGTCGCGTCCTACGAGACTACGAGATATATCAGATTTAAATTTGATTGTAACCGCACATGACGCACGGCAAAAGGCGTCAAGCTCGCGTCGACAGGCGATGGTCAAGCGACGGCAGGCGAGCGGCGGCGGCGAGTTACACGGTGATGATCGGCAGATTTGCAGCGACGATTAACAGCAAACTGAGCGGCGGATCAAGGCCTACGAGGCGGCGATCTCTAGACCGTAAAGTGGTCTACAGGCGTTGACTGACTAACAACCCAACTAGCGACGACCACCAAGATATGGTGGCTCGAAGATGGCCACCGGAGCACACAGTGACGACGATCAGCTCGTAACCGCTAAAAGCCGTTTCGTCTTGCTTTGGCGTTCGAGAGAAAAAGAAGAAGAAAAGATTTCTTCTTTTTTTTGGTGGCGTCCTATTGTTATTATTAGGTTATTAGGGTTTAACCCCTAATCATCTAATATGTATTAGAACGGGCCCTTTTGAAAATGAAGCCCATTTCGTACGTGAGCCCACGAGTCACACGTTAATAAAATTCACTAACGAATAGCTCGACTGTGAATTTAAATAAAACCATTTTTATTTAAATATCGTTCACCCATTATTATTAAGCTCGTTAATAATAATATTATTGATTATTAATTATTTATAACTAGTATAAATAATATAATCAAACGTTTCTGTTTCTTTTACCGGTGAACTACTAAGCGGGTTTAGAGTTCGTTGCACCCGGTGTAACTCATATGTGTCGTAACCGGGGCGGGTTTAAGATTTTTTTGGGTCTGGACATATAATATCCAATAGTCTCCCACTTGGACTGATCGCAAAAATATCTAAGAAACAGACGGAGGTGCACTAGCTACACATGACTATCCCAACCAGTTATGACACTTCAAGTCAACAACCAAGGCATATCTGTTGTGAAACAACTGATATTAGACTTGTGGTATTTCGAAGTCATTAGTTCTTTTTCGTATAAGACATCAATTGAATAAGATTCATGTATTCAATTCATTCTCTTTAATGTTCAATCATTCTATTTCTTGTGTCTGTAGTTCGAAGTGATCCTATCAAACACACAGTGAGTTTGGGTAAGGCCTTACACTTAACACTTGGAACTCACGAGAGGGCCCATGATGTCTAGCTGTTGCATTATTATTGCAAGAGTACAAAATCCCATCTTGACTACATACAACTTCCAATAAGCTTCAGATCCATTGCCAAAAGTAGCCCTTATTACTGCTGGCAGTTACACGATAGCGTTAGACTACAATCAAAGAATAGTCTTTGGCAAATGGGAGGTAGCATATGTATCTCAGGTCAAAGGACACTATTGAGTATACCATTCAATCAAATTCGTCTTATGATTAAATTCATGAAGACAATTAAATACGAGTTATGTCACAACATCATTCCCTAATGAGGTCTGTGAGTCTGGATAGTCAACCTTTTGAGTACAGAGTCAGAATAGACATATATCAGTTTTGTTCCCACAAATTATATCGATTACGGATGGTTTTAGAATATTTCACAAAATATTCATGGATGTTTAAAACGTATAAAATTCGAACACGTTTCGTAGAATTCGAAAGCTGCATCTAACCCTTTAGATCAGACTGAATGATTTGGTGCAAACGTTAAAGTTCGACATCCCAACACTAAAGTGGAACATCAAAGTAGCATAGAATTTAGGTACTACTTAGTATTATTAACTCATTGATCAATCTTGATCAATAGAACTGTGAATTCTGTGCTACGTTCTTGACCTGTGTTTCGGTTTTGCCTGTTGAAGTTGTTTCATAAGTTTTGGTGTTTCTCACGTACAGCAAAAGTACTTAAGTGAAATTGAATGCGTGATAAACTTGTGCCCTTGGTATGCACATGGATTACTGTGTTATCAAAATGGCATGTTAATTGACTATCAATAGGATCAAATTAGTCTTCTTCGAATGTACCTATACATTCATGATTCAAAACTTCACTTAAGGAGGCTAGTTGTTCGGTGAGTATACGAGAGTACTCATCGTGAACATTTTTTCATCATCAAGACAAGTTGAGATGATTCGGTTTCCAACTTGTGTCATTGTGTAACCCATTACAGTGACACCCATTGCAACATCCATATGTTGGAAGTTATTTGTTTCATAACTAGTATGATATGACTCATTTCAAGAAATTGATTGTATCTGAGGATGCCATTCCTGAGATGACTTCAATTGTATGTGGCTCTTGAAATTAGAGATAAGTTGAGGCTTCATTACAAATTTAATCTAGTAAACTTCAATGAACTTTGGATCAATACTAAATCGTTATCCCGATAAGGATTAGTGGTGATGCTCCCACTTGCTTTATGTAGACATTGCATTCTTATAATCATCTTTCTTTCAAACGTTAGGATATTGTTTTGCAAGAGAACTTGCTTAGCAAAATCACTTCATTTTCAAGAACGAAGTTATTTAGTTTCATAAACACAGTATGAATCTAAATTGATTAACATCCAATTGTCATGTCACATACATGAGATAGCAAGATGAAATCAAACTGCCAGAGTTGGTATCCTTGATACAATCATCTTTGCGTTTTAAAGGAGTTGCGTGCTAGACGCTTCGATGATTATTCTATCAGAGTACCGGGTCTGATTTAGGATTGACAATTCAATTCAATGACCAACCATTAATGGAAGATTTAGGCAAGTAAAATCGACATCGAGTTCCATTTGGAATTATCAGTCATTTAGAATGCTAACATGTTTTCACTATAGCAACAACCGTTTGTTGTGAAAAGATGTTTGTCTAACGAGTATTGCTTAATTACAAGAGTCACAATGCACAGTCTGGTAATTCCTATAGAAATCAAGTTTCTTTGATGACGAATTTAGATGTCCATGTATCTTTGAAAAAGGACTTGCATTACTCAAACTTGGTCTCCCGCAAGACTTCATCTTGGAACCAATTTGAGTCGCAAGTGATCAGTTAAGAGGTGGTTTCTGGGTATGAGATGTGAATGGCAATAATCAGCATTTCATCAGTCATGTGTTTATTAGTTTCAAACTTGAAACTCTAATCCTTAGGATGCCAGCAATTGGTGCTAAACAGGATTATAACATATATAAGTACAAGCTAGTTGTAGTCTTTGTTTTCAAGGTGCAGTGCGTATATATCTATTCATGACTATCATGGTCATATGCACAGGACTTAGTGCATTTATGTAACATCATCATCCTGGTGATTGCGTTACACAAGTAGAGCTAGGGATTTGAAGTATTACAAACAAGCGTTTGAACTTAGCAAATGTCCTATTGTTTGAATTGACGAAATCAAGCAAGTGATTTTATAAAAGTTCAAATGTTGATTAAATGAATCTCAAGCTACGCGATTCTAAACCATAAGGTTCTATGAATCATGGTAGGTTACCATTCCTATCGTAACAAGTACGATGAGAATAAAAGATATTATGGCCTCTATGGGATTCGAGAGAACAATCGTTCTTCTATTCGCATAAGGATAGTCTTGTGTTCATTAAATCAGGATCACCAGGTGTAGTGTCATGTTATATATGTTTGAATCTAATCTACCAACCAAGTGAAACCATTTTCAAGAGTAGATAAAACCATGCATATCATATAAGTTTACACGGAAAACATAGTGCATATCAAGATTCAAACCAAAAGCAAAGTTGTATCCATCCTGGACCCTGCCAGGGAAAAACAAAACAAAAAAGTTGTTTCAGGATACTACCAAGAATTCAATGTACGACATAAACTTTAATCGAAGTGTGCATGCATGCAAAGGTGTCATGTCATATTGGTTCTTTTGCTTTCGACGACTTCATGTTCCTCCAAAATGTAAAGTATGTCAAGCATATATTTTGAAGGATCAAATGAAGTGGTCTATAACATGAGGTTACAGATATATACATCCGGAAGAGCCTACATCAGCCTTCTTCCCTGTCACCTTGGCAAGCTAATCAGGGCAGTTTCGCCTCCAGTGCCCCATCTTGTTGCATTCGAAGCACTGGCGCTCATCTTGCGGCGGTGCCTTCGAAGCCCTTGACTTGCCATTTCCGGTGCTACTAGAACCTCTAGCAGTAGCGCCCTTGCCTTTCTTTCTTTTCCCAGGTTTCCTCTTAGCCTCAGGTTTCTTGATACCTCCGTATCGGATGGCGAACACATCATTCGACTTGCCTTTGTTGTTAATGTTGCTGAGAAATTAGTCTCAGCAGCATTCAACATACCGTGAAGCTCAGTCACTGTCTTAACTAGGTTGTTCATATTAAAATTGATCCGGAAGGGAGTGAAGGAACTGGAAAGAGAGTTTAGGATCAAGTTCGTCGCCATTTCCTAAGGAATGACGTAATCGAACTTCGCGAGTCGGTCGATGTAGCTCTTCATCTTAAGGACATGGGCGCAAACAGGACTACCATCAACCATTCGACAGGTGATGAGCCTGATAACGGTTTCGTAGCCTTCCTGTCAGGCCTGGGTTTTAAATATGCCCTTAAGTTCCCTGATCATCTGAAAATGTGTCCAGTCAACCATGCTCTTTTGAATATCAGTAGACATGGTGGCCAACATGAGGCACATCACTGAATTAGCATCCTTCTTCAGTGCATCATTAGCAACGCGAGCAGCCGCAGAGTTATTTGCGGGTGCATCGGGCACCTCCTATTCCAACACATGTTGTTTGTTGGCCATCCGAAGGACAATTTTCAGATTATGATACCAGTCAAGGAAATTTATGTCATCAAGTCCCTCTTTCTCAAGGAGAGACTTGACCTGGAAAACTTCGTTGCTTGCAACAGGTGCAACCATCTAAAACAACAGGCAATTCGTTTTAGTGTTTCGATGTAATATTCTTATTCAAAGATGGCAAGCAAATATTGAATAGGAATGTGGGAACCCAATTAGTAGTTGACCCACAAAGGCAGCATTAAGTGCACTCACCGGTAAACTAAGTAATCGGATGGAAAACGATTGTCTCTGTTGGGAATCGAGATTCCGACCCAACATGATTTGGATAGATGTGATCAATACTCAACGGCCACTTAACGTCTACCGTCCCGACAACACGGTGAAGAACATGACAACTCAAGACACAAGACTCAACTAAAGAAGATGGCTCTAGTGAATATTATTTATTGTTTAAATATTGTCACTAGTTGGTAGTTTTACTATTATGCCCTTAGTGAGTTTTGTAGTATATATAGTAAGTCTTTCTCATGTGAAAGACTTGATGAGTGATACTTTGAGAGAGAGATAGTCATGGTTCTTTGAAGCTTGTCGAGGGTTCATGAACTCACCTAGTAAGTTCATGATACCCGGGAATGCGTGGGGTAGGTAAAATGTAATCATTCGATTATCTTTAGTTATCTATCATTCCACCTTGTTTATCTATCTATCTTGTTCTTCATATATCCATGTTTACACTAGCTTTGCTCATCATCATCATCACATCTCAAACACCATCGTGTTCATATCCGGGTGTTCATTTGTTTCTACAAAAACGAGTTACACAAAGACTCGATCCGCTTCCGCAACCAAGGTATTTGGTCACCACCTCGGTTTTTCAATTGGCATCAGAGCCACGGTCGAGAAAATGCAACCTCACGGTTGGTTTCTCAACTTTGTGTTCATATGCTTGTTCTTGTAAACAAATGGAGATGTAAACTTTTTAGAAAGATTTTGAACTCCCCTCCATATCTTTCAAAGTTTTTGAAAAAGGTTTTTGAATTTTTCTTTCTTAAAATAGTCAAAACCTATGTGTTATTATTCTCGGTTGTCGTTAAAGATTTATTTGGATTCTTGTGTTTAAACTTGTTAGACACAAAATGGGTTTATGATTATAAAGATTCTTTAGAAACTCCAATCCAAATCTTCTTAATCTATTGTTGTTTTTGTCTCTCTGATTCAAATACGTGCTCATTATCTTAAAATCAAAAAGAAAAATGAAACTTGTTGCACATTATTTGAGATTTCGAGACATACAACTTTCTGTCAATCCTACCATATTTACCCATTTGACTTTCACTTACCTACATTTGTTTTGTGAGGTCAAAATCAAAAGCCTAAGAGTGATCTGTATATTTTTGTACCTTATCCATGTGCCATCACTTCCACTGCCAAAAGAAATTATTCTTTTTCTCTCTCTAAGCATGGATATAGATTAGGCAAGTCAACTTTTTGTGCTTTACACTTTCTCTTCTCTGTCCATTCCCACGTACCTTTTTTTTCTCTCTCTTCACAAAAACAAATATACCATGCTACACTCTCTCTCTAAAAACGTGAGACGTGAGAGGAACACATTTCAGAGTGTTATAAGGGTTATTGTTTGAAGCGTTGAAGGTGATGATAATTGATCTAAGAACTCAGGAAAATGATATGTACGAGACTGCAGCTCGTGTTAGGGTTTGCATGAAGAAGAAGGTGACTGGGTTAACAGTTTGAAGGTGGACGATGGTCAGATGGTTGATATCCGTGTTCTGCAAGAACGAAGGTGACGGCATCAACAGTGACCAGACAGATCGATGCTCATAGGGTTTTCGTGAAGTAGAAATTGATAGCGACAAGTTATTCTAGGGTTACTGTTAAAGACGATGATGGCAACGGACCGCTGTGGTTTCATATATGTTGCATGTATCGGAAAAGGAAAAGAGAACCAGACTGTTACTGCTGTTTGCGTGTGTCGGAGAAGATGGCAGAAAAGCTACGAGTAGGGTTTTCTCTCTTTCCTGTTTCCGCTTCATCGTTCAACCGAAAAAACCACATCAACCGGAAAAACGAAGTTCAAGCGGAATTTTGGTTGTTCAACCGGAAACCAACCTTCAACCGGAAATCAAGTCCGCTTCAACTTTCAAGCGGAAATCGACTTCAACCGGAAAAATAGAGTTCAAACGGAACTCTCAAAGTTCGACCGGAATTGTGTTCAAGCGGAGAGTTCGACCGGAAACTTCAACTGGTTCCCGTCTCTGCTCGTCAACAGGTCACCGGAGTTCTTTCCTGTTCACTTCCGGTCACCGAGCTTACCTCTTCTCAGCCTCGACTAGCCTGAAAACACCATTAGAGCTACCGGTATTCAGCTCCGTTCACGTCTGATCGCCGGAAAAACGTACATGTTCAGGTCAGTTGTTTCGGTACGAGAAAAATTGATTGGGTTGCTATGGTTTGATGGAGATGAAGTCTCAGTTCCGACAACCTATGATCAGATGCTACAGGTCATAGAATTGATGAACTATTGTTGAAGTTTGTCGACTATGATATGGGTTTATGCTTATGCTCGAGATTTCGGTTACGGGTTCGGTTCGATTATTTACTTCTGTTACAAACCAACAACCACAACAATTTGAAGCTATTATTTTGTAGTCATCTCATCAGGTACATCAAATAATACTCCTATATCAGATTGCTTCGATATATAGCAGACGTGTTATGAGGTAATATTTGACGATAAGAGTTGTGCACAAGTTTGATATGAGAGATAAATTGCTACTGTTGGATTTCAAAAATTTGTTGATGAAATGGTTGCTATATGGGTTTTGATCAACAGAAGATGCTTATTTATTTTGCTTGGTTGCAAAAGTCTAGGGGGAGAAGATGTGATAAATATTATGAGACTTTTCGCAATGATTTGAGCAAAAGAAAGCAACGTGATTTTTAATCTTTGAAGAGTCTTCAAGCCGTAACAGTTGCGATATTGCCATTATGGTAAAAATCGAGGCAAGATTAATAGCACAAAAAGAAGTGGTTTATCTTCGTGCAAAGCATTGATTTGGTATTCGGCCAAGTATTTCAAGACGGTTGAATTGTGGATTTAATTCTCGAGTTTTTTATAGATCCTTTATCTTGTTTACTTTCAACAATTTTGGCAACTTGAGTTATGACTTAGTCCTCAAGTATATTGCCATTGTGTTGAAATTTGTAAACACCCTATGCATTACAAGCCCATGGTCAGGGGGTTGAAGAATGTTTATTGTAGGGAGGCTTCACAAAGGAGAATTGAAGAACAAAAGACTTGAAACTACATGAAGATTTTCTTGAAGACAAGTTGCAAGAATACAAGAACCAATGTCACAAGTGTTGAGTATACCATAATAGGGGGAGATTGTTGGGAATCGAGATTCCGACCCAACATGATTTGGATAGATGTGATCAATACTCAACGGCCACTTAACGTCTACCGTCCCGACAACACGGTGAAGAACATGACAACTCAAGACACAAGACTCAACTAAAGAAGATGGCTCTAGTGAATATTATTTATTGTTTAAATATTGTCACTAGTTGGTAGTTTTACTATTATGCCCTTAGTGAGTTTTGTAGTATATATAGTAAGTCTTTCTCATGTGAAAGACTTGATGAGTGATACTTTGAGAGAGAGTTAGTCATGGTTCTTTGAAGCTTGTCGAGGGTTCATGAACTCACCTAGTAAGTTCATGATACCCGGGAATGCGTGGGGGTAGGTAAAATGTAATCATTCGATTATCTTTAGTTATCTATCATTCCACCTTGTTTATCTATCTATCTTGTTCTTCATATATCCATGTTTACACTAGCTTTGCTCATCATCATCATCACATCTCAAACACCATCGTGTTCATATCCGGGTGTTCATTTGTTTCTACAAAAACGAGTTACACAAAGACTCGATCCGCTTCCGCAACCAAGGTATTTGGTCACCACCTCGGTTTTTCAGTCTCTTTTGAAAGCCGCTCACAACTCCCGTTTATGAGGCTTTCGCAAATTAATTTACGAAATAAATTTAGCCTCATCCATGCCAATTTTGTCTCTGAATGACCAGATGTACGGTGTTGAAATACTCCTATACACAAGGTACTCGTAAAGAAAATGATAGATGTCTCAGTGGTCAGTGTACACGTACGGTGTTGAAATACTCCAATGCATGCACCTTGGAAGATACCCTAAACACCAAATGCGGTGTTGAAATACTCCAAAACAGATGCATCGGTAAATATGTTCCAAGTTTGACTTGACTAGGATGGCATAATCTACTCGTTTTGCGGCTTACGAGATTGGATTATGTAGTCAGTGTTTTAATTAATTAAACGTTTGACTAAGTTCACTCATAAACCATATCTAACTAGAGACAGTCAATTAAATAACCTCCTTATTTAAGACTACGCGTCGCGAGGAAATAACCAATTATTTAAAAGTTCGATATCTAAGATCGAAAAATTCGAGATCACAGTCGAATAAAATTGGTTATGAAATTTCGATTGTTAATAAATTTTAGGACTCAAATCAATTGATTGTAATACAGTTTTAACCGTTTAAAACTTAGTTTGGAGTTTTAGTTGGCGCGTTAAACGAGTTAAGACAAGCAACCAAAACACACAGGAAAACAAACCCATATTCGGCTTAAGAGGTTTCAACATTGTCAGAGCCTAATGACAATGTCGAAGAAGGTCTGGGATAAAAGGTAAAATCAACCACAAGGATGAGTCTTGAAAGATCATCTGATCGACTCTAACGCTCCCAATGGCTTCATAAGCTCTTCTTGATCGATTGGAATTCATCGATTTTCCGGTCATAGATACTTAGCATGCTAGGAAGTGTATTTAGACAAGAACACTAGCTACGATGGGGTAGGTGCATCAATGCTCGTCACGTTCGACATGGGCGAAGGCAAGCATTTACAAGAAAATAGAATAATAATGTGATCTATTTTTTATACAACTTTTATACCCAAAAACAAGTGGGCCAATCCAAAACCAAAGCATAAATGGGCCAAACCAAAACACGACAACCAATCACAACCACAATATGGGTCTAGCCGAATATGCTTGTTAAACAATCAATTAACGAATTGAATAATTTTTTGTGGAATTAAAGCGACCAAACATGTAGAAAGGAAATTCGTTTGACATTCGCGACTTTCGCATTTTAACCCCAGTTCACAAAATCCATCGGTTTAAAATAGACCAGTCAGGGTTTGCGTGTGGAGATCATGGCTCTGATACCACTGTTGGGTTTCGACGGTGGTATACGGGTGCCCGGTGACGTTAAAAAAATACTTTTACATTTATTTGAAACATTACTGACCAGGTTTTAGCAAATCAGAGTTAAAACGGATTAACCGGTAATCGGTTACGCAACGGAATAAACGAGTTTACTAATTAAACTCATAAACCATTAGTGTCATAATCGTGTCAACAGGATCACATCACCAAAAACCACACAAACAGCTATTCGCGTTAAACCGGTTAACGCGAAATAAATAACAATACCAAGATAGAAATAAAATAATTTAAACTAAAACGGAGTTTAGATATACCTTTGCGGTGTTGAAAAAATGTTCAAGACACCGAGTTTCAACGAACGAAGCGTGAAACTGACTACATGTCCGTGAAATTGACAACTTTTGATGTTGTCACGTATCACGATGATTCTCGTGGTCCAGTTTCGCATACCGCTATGGGATTGCGTTTGTGACCCATGGTCATTACCCGTTGCGAGAGTACGTCTCGATTGACGTTGCGTCTTGCGAGACTACGAGATATATCATACTTAAATCTGATTGTAACCGCAGACGATGCACGACAAAAGGCGTCGGGCTTGTGTCGACAGGCGATGGTCAAGCGACAGCAGGCGCGCGGCGGCGAGTTACACGGTGATGATCGACAGATTTGCGGTGGTGATTGACGGCAAACCGAACGGCTGATCATGGCATAGGAGGCGGCGATCTCTAGACCGTAAAGTGGTCTACGGGCCTTTACTGATGGATCACCCCAACTAGCGACGACCACCAAGATATGGTGGCTCGAAGATGACTACCGGAGCACGCGGTGGTGATGATCGGCGTGAAAGAAAAGATTTCTTCTTCTTTTTTTTTTGTTGCCGCCATCGTAATATTATTATTAGATGATTAGGGTTTAACCCTTAATCATCTAATATGTATTAGAATGGGCCCTCTTGAAAATGAAGCCCATTTCGTACCTGAGCCCACGAGTCAAACGTTAATAAAATTCACTAACGAATAGCTCGATCATGAATTTAAATAAAACATTTTTATTTAAATATCCTTCACCCATTATTATTAAGCTAGTTAATAATAATATTATTGATTATTAATTAATAAATAGTATAAATAATATAATCAAACGTTTCCGTTTTTTTACCGGTTAACTAGTAAGCAGGTTTAGAGTTTGTTGCACCCGGTGTAACTCTTACGGGTTGTAACCGGGTCCGGTTCAAGATTTTTTGGGTCTGGACACATAATATCCAACAGTATCCCAGATTTTTGCAGCACATTCTAAGAGGTTTAATACCAAATTTGAAAATTTCAGATAAAGTTTACCAATTAAGGGTCTCAAATGAAAAATTGTTTGCATACCTTTCCAGCAATGAAAAGAACAAAGACTATGCAAGCAGGGACACTAACCAATCCATCCCTGTGCCTAGACCTCTAGTGGGTGCACCAATGGTGCAACCACAGGTAAATCCTGAGCCTTCTGCTCCAGTTGACAACCCTGTGACACCAATAGAGGTTGAACCCCCAACTGTAAATGCTTCCTCTTCCAAACAACTACCACTCAAAAAGAGGAAGAGACGGTTAAAATATATAAACATCTCTACCATTTCATCCCAGCCCAATGTTGTAGAAAAACTTGTGTTAAAGGGTGCAAGGTCTACTCCACCTATTCAACCTATAGCCACCAAAGCTTCAAGCTCTTCTGAGGACAAAGTCCCTAGGCAGAAGAATTCCAAAAGGGATAGCCACACAAAAGGTGATTCTCCAAAAAAGAGATGAACCTATAGGTCTGAATGTACATCCTTCATTCACTAGCAAAACTCCAACAAGACCAAGCTAATATACACCTCAAAGTGAAGGTGATGACATTTTTTGTACCTCTTATGATACACAATCTCCAGATACCTTATTAGTAGGAGATGTGTTGAAGAGCTTCAAAGAAAACTCACCCTAACCACACTTTGGTAAGGAGTTCAGCCATAGGAGTGTAAACATGGCTGATGTGAAAAGGGCTGCTGCTACACTTGGTTCCCTACTAGAACCAGTGGATAGTGGTAACATAAATAAGACCTAGTTCATGGAAACTAGGCCATCTTCTGACCAAAGGAACCTTTAGTGGTGCCCAAGGTAAATGAAGGTGTGTCTGGGAATCCCAGGAGCCAATAACACTAGGGTGAGGGACATGATAAAGCTAGGCTTGATGGTCCTTCTTTGCTCAAGGATGCTGGTTTCAAACCAGTGGAAAGCAAGTTATCACTAAATGACTTGACGGTTTTGTACCAAAATTTACAAACACACTTCAATTTGCTTTCACACACTGTGAAATTGCAGGGTGAAGAACTGAAGCAAGTGAAGAATTAGCAAGCAACTTCTGCAAAAGATGATGTTACTAGAAGTGAAGATTCAATAACCACCTGCCCACCACAAGAACTTTGCACAAATGAAGATGATGCTGCCAAAATGTGAGGGTATAGGGCCTACAATGAAGAAGACTTCATTGAGTATGACTGGTACACAAGAGTGCCCAAGGAGGTTAGACTAAGGTTGTTCAAATCTGTGGGAAAAGAAACTTTCACTGTAGAAGAAGCATGGAAAAAGGTCTCAATGACTGACATCCTTGTAGTAGCTCCACAACAGGACAACCTGAAGGAACTTTTTCTCTTCACCATGATAGCTACAGGAGCTTTTCTTGCTTCTATTAGGGAAATTCAGGAGATAATAGAAAGAGATTTCATCACCCCGAAACGAGAGCAATTGCTGAAGATGAAGGAGTTGACCTAGAAGCTGAAACAGAAGTTATGGATGATGATGATGATGATGATGATGATGATGATGATGATGATGGAAAAAAGATGATAAAGAGGTTGAAAGTGTTCTGAAAGAAAGCACTGCTGATAATGATCAAAATGTCCAAGATCATTCAACTTCCACTGATAATGAATACAAGATTGATATGGACATTACTGATGATCAAATAGAAGATGTTCTGAAGGACTACGGAGAATTAATAGCTCCCGAGGTAAATGAAACTATAGTTACCCTCGAATATGATGATTTTATCTCGGGAGAAAACATTACTCCGGGTGAACCATTTACCCTAGAAGTAAATGTTATCTCGCGAGAGCCTATTACCTCGGAACATGCTCTAGTTCCTGCTGCTGACCAAGTTACCTCGGAGCTTATAATTACTCCGGGGGATGAAACTAATTTGGTCATGTTCCTCTCAGCAGATGCAGACCAACCAACCAGGTATGATTTTACGCAGGCAAACATATGGGAAGAAGTTGAGACTTTAGCTGTGCTATCGGAAAGAAAGATTCATTAGGAAAAAAACCTTTCCTGGTTGAATTCTTCTCAAACCCCACCTGTGGAACCAGAACTTGTTATTCAAATTGAAGCACCGCCAGTCGATATAGGAGGAAATAGAGATGAGAGAGGTTACCTCATTGTGTTTGGACCTTACTACCCACTTGCCAGGGATCAATCAGAACTTGCTCATGTGGTTCCTTCTATTCCTATTGAAGAAATTATGAATAATATTGGCCAATTACTGGGCCAAATATAAACCAGGAACATGTGAGGTAAAGCTCAATCCACTGCCAAAAGATGTCAAGAGAGCTGTCATCAGCAGTGATGAACCACAAAATCACACCGTATGTAGATATGAAATTATCATTCAACTAGGAACAAGTTATGTAATGAAGAATAATAAATGAATCAATGGATCTGTTAATATCACAAGTATTTGAGTACACAATGAGGAAAACACACAGTAAACGTGCGGTTTTCCGGAATCAGAAGTTCTATTGCTAGTGAATGAATGAGCTATTTATAGAACTGCTGAAGTCGCATCTTCGTAAGTTGGCTGGATGCACTTGCATCTTGTTCATCCGCAACTGCATCGCCTCCGACTTGTTCTTTGTATGCCACTTGCTCTCGAGGTCTTCACCATCGGAAATGTAGATGTTAAGCCATTTGCATGTCTGGTCTTGACCTATCCTCATCAAGTCCCCCTAGTCCATTGATTATTCAAGCAATAATTATTGGACTAGAAGTTAAAAGTGTCTTGTATCTCCGACGAGTTTTGAGAACTTTTACCGATCATCTTCATTAAGTTCGCATATGCTTTTGATTTGTTACCTCATTAAAAACCTTGTTCGGAATAACCCTATGGGAAAAAACCGATACTAAGGAAAAAAGAGTGTAACACACATCTCTCTTTTGTGTAGATCATAGGTTTCAAAGATCAGCAATTTTTCCAATTTTTAACGATCTCATAGATCTGGTCATCAAGTCCCCCTAGTCCTTATGTTGTTTTGTAGAAATGACTAAGGACTAAGTTACAAAGATCATCATAAGAAATGCTTGTGAAGCCGGTTCTAATAGATCAAAAGACTTTACTTATTTTTAAAACAGAACGCTTCTGCAAATGTAATTGTCACATCCCCACGAGAATATTAACGTATTATTGCAAAGAGACGCTCCTGCAAGTGTAGATAATAACTGACTTGTCAGGTGTGTCTTGCATGTTGAATTGTACTCGAGTACTTTTTATGCTCATCAGTACACGTGGCACCCGGGGATTAATTGACGAGACAATTTTTGGTTTTTATTTTGAATTTTATAAATTCAACCGGTTATTTTATCCAAAATTCTTGCCCCATATATAATCTCTTCTAATTTCCCATTCTTTACATCTTTTATTGTCGTCGCCTTCTTTCTTCTTCGAGCCCTAATTCTCTCTTCGAGATTTTTCTTTTTAAAAGGTCAGTCGATTTCCCCTTTTGCTTTTTTACTGCATTTTCATGGCATCTCCTTCAGTTAGGGTCGATGACGATTCGAGTAAGCATAATATGCATATCTCGTTCTCATCTATGTCGCCTCGCAATTTAGATGAGGTTATTGAGAGGTATAATATTCCCCTTTCACTGAATCCAACTCTTCCATTGCCACGAACTCCAATTTCCCGTTTTCCTGATGGTAAGATTGGGGTTTATGTCAATATGTTCAAACTTGGGAATTATCGTCTTCCTTTTACCAAGTTTCTTATGAGAGTTTTGATGTTTTTCAAGATCCACATTTCACAAATGCATATTCAGGGGTTTTCTCGTTTAAGCCACTTTGAGGCTACTTGTAGGGCTGTTAATGTGTCTCCGAGTGTTAATCTTTTTAGGGCTTTTTATAGAATCACAATGGCTGGTGATTGGTATACCTTTGAGCGTAGGAGAGCCGTTAAGAGAATTAGTACTCATCTTCCGCCAAACCCTCGTTCTTGGAAATCCAAATTCTTTTACATCGATGATCGATGCATTCCACTTCAAATGGAATGGAGGGATGTAGAAGATGTGGTTCATGATCCAAATCCAAGTGACGGTGACTATAGTCAAGAATCCTTTGATAAGTTAGTGTCCTGTGCAAGCCCTATCTGAGAACTCCCGGAAGCCATTCTTCTTTTTTGTAGAATGAGTAGGTCTTGGTTCACCCTTGAACTTTGGCCGATTCTGACAAATCAAGGGAAGGGTATGGAATTACCCTTTCATCACTTGTGTTCCTGCCCTTGAAATGCCTCTTCAATTTTTGACAAATTCTTATTTATTTTTGCAGAAATGGATCTTTTCGAAGCTATGAAATTGAAAAGTTTTGATGATGTTGACCTCAGTGCTGAGATTATGGAAGAAGGGTCTATGCCGTTTATTCGGCAGACTGCCAATTCTTTTTTGGACTACCGTCCTGCAGAAGCGCATGATGATCAAGTTGAATCGCAAGTGGACGTGCAGGCCAGAAGCCGTTGTTTCTGAAAAAGTGCCTGAGATCGAATCTGGGGGTAATGATGCTACTGACATTGCAAAAACCATCAAGGATGGTATCAGAGGAAGTGGGGAAAGCACCCTCAAGAATAAGAACAAGGAGGTCGTTGACGGTCATGCTAATGTGTCTTCGAAAGCATCACTACCACCCAAAGGTGGAAGCAAGATTAAGAGATCCTCAAAAGCATTTGTTAACAAGGAAACGAATGAACCCCTTGTGTCTAAGAGGAAATCTCCTCGCTGGAACTTGCAGTCTTCACCATCATTCCAAGGTAAACACTTCCATAACCACTGAAGTCACCTCCGATTCTACAAAGAATTTTGAAGTGAATGAACAGCTAGGAGAGGGTATGCAGTCAGAAATTGATGTTGTGGTAACCCCTCCTCCTACTGATGATTTTGATATTGATGATTATTTATTGAATTCACCTGATATGTCACAAGACCCAGGTTTTTCTAGATGTAAGTATTTTGCAGAAAGGTACCACCTCTTTGATCACTTTGGCCAATTTAGCTCATGCGTCCTCTTCTTCGCAGAAGGATGCTCCGAGCTTTGCTGTTCCTTCCTCTGAATGGTTGAAGAAAGAGATAGATTTGGTTACCCTTAGAAGCAATGTTGGAAGGAGTTTGGATTCTGCTGATGTAAATATGGTCTTTGTCCCTCAGTGGGAAATTAGAAACGGTGACACTTGCACCGAAAGTTCAACTGCAAAGAAGATCACTCTTCTCGGAAGTACTCCCACTGACATTTTCAGCCTTCAGCAAATTCCCAATGAGGCTTTTTCAAAAGAGTTTATGCTTGCACAAGCAAAGCAACACAACTTAGCGGCGGATGTGTATGGCCGGTGGGTCATTGCTGAAGCAAGAGTGGAAGAATTAACTAAGAAGTTGTTGGCTAATGATGTGTTGCAAACACATCCGGTTTTCCTGAGTCTTTTGTTACGTATTTGAGTCGAATTTGAGTCGGTTTTCATTAGTTTCAAGTGTTTTTAGTTAAGTTAGTGTCTTTGGGGTCTTGTTTATGTTTTTATGAGTTTTGTAGGTTTTTAATAAAGTCCGAGGCCATGAGAGAAGTTAAGAAGAAAAATGAAGAAGTGCTGAACAAGAGGGTCCAGGCGTATCGCCTGGAACCTAATGAATGGGAGGCGATACGCGCGAAGAGGAAAGAGTCAACGCGGGGCTTAAGTCGGTTTGACTGACTAAATTGTCGCGACATGATCTGTAGGCGTATCTCCTAGGAAGGACACACCTCCAAGCGATACGCTTGGAGGTCCAAAACCCGTAAAAAGAGGTTTCGCATTATAAAATCGATGTTAGGGTTTGTATTCGGGACTTTTCGACTGATTGCCGTCCAGAGGGGTTCTTAGAGGTGATTTTGAGAACGAGGAACAGTAAGGAGATTAACTTGAAGGCTAGAGATCAAGCATTCGGTTCCTAATCGCGTGTCCGGTTTCTATCTTGTCTTTGATTTCTTTTGTACTTAACTTTAGAACATCTTTTCCTTTCAATTCTCTGTATTTGTTGCTGATCTTGATTGGATTATGGTCCTAGGCTAAGCACTTAGTGCCGCCTAGGCCGATCGATGACTATTTTGTGTTTCTGATTATTCTCGGTTTATGACAATCATATGTGTGGGTTGTGACTCTCTTTAAATTCCATTGGTTTTCTGTAAGTGATGCATAAGTGTACTTAGTCTAGGGTTTCGATTGATAATCAATACTTGCGTGATCTGCGGATGTCTTCCGGTTTGGGCTGGGTAATTGGTTTGTGTGACTTTGTGTTTGCAAATTGATATAGTTAGTTGATTCTGATTAGCCATAGGATTGATTATTAATTGTTTCCTTGGATTGTGTGTTCTGCTCTCTGAATAAGCTCAAAAGGATGACAGTTGTCGGGTAGTCGGGTTGGTTAATCATTTAGGATAACATTGTCTCATAAGGAAATGCCCTAGGTTATTAGGTAATCTGCTATTTCGTGTTGGTTATAGAAAATCAGTGGTAGCTCCGGTTATTCTAGGTGTACCTTAGGTATATCCGAGGGTGGCTAGGGTAATTGAAGCGGGAAGGACTCAAAAGGTGAACCCTTGTTCGAGCGTTAGAGTAGTCAAAGTTAGGAAGGACTCAAAAGGTGAACTAACTAATCAGTGTGGTTATTCCAACCTATTAGGTATCTTATCAGTAACATCCGGTAAATGGTCTGGGGGCTCGTAAGGTTTCTAGAGGTTGTGTCAGAAGATCCTGGTTCCATCATTAGTTGCCATATCCGAGAGTAGTCATTAGCATGAAATAGGAGTCTAGGTCTAGGTGGTACTGTTTCTCTAATCTAGTTTCCTCCTAGGTTTCTTTGTTTTCGGTTATTAGTTGATAGTCAGTTAGTTAGTTAATTTATTTAATCCTTAAGATCCAAAACCCCATTCAAATTCTCATTATTTCCATTTCTTAAGTCCTAGGTTAGTTTTGTCTATAGAGTGTCTCTAGGGTTCGATATTCCCGGTCTTGCCTTAGCTTAACTACAATCCGACAGGTACACTTGCCTTAGGGTTCGGTTTAGTTTAGGTATTTTCGGTAAAATTAGGTGTGTCTAGGTCTAGGTTTTTATAGTATTTTTAGAGTCATTCCGAACACATCAAGTTTTTGGCGCCGTTGTCGGGGACTCTTGGCAATAGCAAGATTAACTTAGGTCGTGATTAGGAAATTTTGAGTCTTTTAGGGTTTTTCCGCGTCTAGAGTTTTAGGTTAGTTTTTAAGTCTAATTATTTTTTATTTTGTTTTTGTATTTTGGTTATTTTGTGTTTTTCGCCCTGGCCACCATCGATGTTCAAAGCTTCATCGTAAATATCCGACAGTTCGCGGAGGAGATGGCCACATGGAGTAGATATGATCCGCGATTACCTCAGGGCTTGGAGATTATAGAGAATGCTTTTAGCCTGATAAAACGGCTTCAGGAGGAGAACACGCCACGTTGTATGAGTTGCGGTGGACCACATAACTACCATGATATTTGTCCGGTTCGGGTTGGTATTTGTAGAGAAATTTGTCAAAGGATCTTTCGAGAGCGAGAGGAAAGAGAAAGGCTTACGGGGGAGTCAGCAAGGACGGTGTTTGAGGAAATCCGATATCAGGAGACGCTAATGGACATTGAAGTCCCACCTCCTGTTAATCAGGGTATCCAATGGGTTTGTGACGACGATGACTATGATCTAAATCAATGGACGAATAACATCACTTCGATAGACGACGCCGGGATCGCAGAGGAGGAAGTTGCGAATGAAGAAGATGAGGATTCAGATAATGAGGAGCCTCCAACGGATGAGGACATATCTGAAGATGATGCATACTCTTCGGATCCAATTTGGGATTGGTCGGAGGAAGAGGACAATATTGTGTGGGATGAAGAGTGTGAGGATGAGATCGCAGCGAGTACAACAACAAATGAGGTAGATGAAGACGGATGTGAGGAGGTGCTTCATAAGGGTGATTCGGATGATTTATTTGAAGCACAAATGGTAGAAATGTTTGGTGAGGAGTGGACGTTGATGTCACCAAAAGAGTTAGTTGAGGATCGGTTTGACCCGGAGGGTGATTTGAAAAAGCTAGAAGAGATGTTATACGGGGAGCCGATCGTTGTGAGTGAACACATCCCAATCGATGGAGAGTTTTGTGAGGTTAGTGAGGCTCAAGCGCCGAGGCACGTACCGTACTCAATCTCCATTCGGGACGTGCTGAGGTGTGAAGAACCGGTTGTTGAAAAGGAGGATGAGGTGTTAGAAGACGTCCCACTTGGTAAGTTAGCTAGTGTTAATGATGATTTTGTGTTTAGTCCAAGTGTGGGGACGATAGAGGAAGTATGTTGTAAGAATGACCCGAGGTTGAGCTTTATTGTAGTTATTAAGTTAATTCCGGGTAGGTTTAAACACTGGTGGGTCGACTGGTTTATAGGTATGTTTTTAGGAGTTTGGTTGTTTGGGGCCCTAGAAATTCTAGCTGATTTGATGTTTGGGGTAATGATTATGAAGAATGTTAAAGAGAAGCCTCCAGATTGTAGTTTGGAAGGTTGTTTTTTTTGTTTTGTGCTAAACGATTAAATGCCCGGTTTGTATAGTATTATATTTGTGTCTTAAATTTTCTGCAATTTTTGGTTTTTGTGCATTTTGCGTCTTTTGGGTTTTGTGTTTTTGGTGTTTGCAGGTAATTCTGGAGATTTGGAAATTGGCAAAGGTGAGTTTTGCAGGTCTAAGGTGCTGGTTGCTGGGAGAAATTCGACCATGGAACCTGGAGAGGAGAGAAAAAGAGATAGAAAATTTTTGGGGTCAAATTCCAAAAATTCTCTGGAAATCACGTTCCAAGCGTATCGCCTGGAGGTTGGTAGGTTATAGGCGATACGCTTGCATCCTTTGGCGGGCCGAGTTATGCAGTCCTAGGCGTATCGCTTGGGAGATTCATGGTGGTAGGCGATACGCCTAGGGGAGGTAAGTGAGAAAAATTTTCAATTTTTAAATTTTTATTATTTCTGTTTACCAAGTTTGTGGTGGTTCGCTGCGGTCGATGTGCTGAGTTTCTGGAGTTTCAGGTGAACACGTTTCAACTTCTTTTATTTTATTTATTTTATTTCTGATTTGTTTTTGTTCCATTCCACATTGAGGGCAATGTGTGATTCAAGTGTGGGGATGGGATACTTTCGTATTGAGTCAGTCTTAGTCAGTCTTTTATTTTTCTTTTATTTTTGGTGTGTTATTGAGTCATAAATTTTGAAAAATTGAAAAAAAAAATTTGAAAAATTGTTCAAAAATGTCTGAGATTCTGGCTGCAATTAAATGGAAAATGATAGGTAAAACTGGGAATTGATTTTCTAATGTGTGCTTAAATGTTAAATAATGAATAAATTTGGGAAATGTGTTAAGTATGGTGAGAATGGAAAGCATTTCTAGTCTATGATTTGTCGGTAGGCCCAGCTGATCTAGGAGTAGCTTAAATAGCCTGTGTGTTTATTGTTGTATAAATATGCTAAACAGTCTGCTAGTGGGTTCCCATTTTAGGAGTGATAGGAATGCTGAAACTGATGATTAGAAGGAAAGAGACCGCTTTAGGCTAGATACTCCTATGTCCTTAGAATTTCAATTGAGCATGTAGTTAATAATCTGGTTAATGAATTAGAGTGAAGGGGCAGAATACTCATGTACAAACTAAGGATAGTATCCCGTGGTAAGTACCTCTGATGATGTTCCGGATCTCGCGGGCAAAATACTCACGTATAATTTCGGGGGTAAGACCTTATGAAAAAATACCTCTGATGATGTCCGTTGGTAATTTTAGGTAAAAGTGACCAAATATCTAAAAAAAATGAAAAAAAGAAAAAAAAAGAAAAAGAAAAAAAAAAGACGAAAAGAAATGTTAGTTTAGAGAATAAATGCTCAATAATTTGCATATAAATAATTAGTTATTCTTTGGACATCTTAGTATCTGGTTTAAGGGGGGTTGGAGAAAATATATAAATTTAAATCAATTATACCCTTTGCTTTGACTGAATATGATTCGGTAGTAGGTTGAACTAGAGCTTTCTTTAGTGGGATCCATAGGCGGCTGAAACTTATATCTGGTAATTTTATAAACACATGGGGGCGAAAGAAAAGGTTTGTGGTTGGGTTTAATCGGATAGAAATATCGGCAATCGTAGTTAGGGTGCTGGTACGTTATGGAATGTGGAATTGTATGGAGGTTTGTTAAATGTAAATGATAAATGTTTTAGAAGTCAATTTCTTGGTTATGATTCCATTGCAGTATTTTTCGAGGACGAAAAAAGAGTTAGTGTGGGGATATTTGATGTGTTGCAAACACATCCGGTTTTCCTGAGTCTTTTGTTACGTATTTGAGTCGAATTTGAGTCGGTTTTCATTAGTTTTAAGTGTTTTTAGTTAAGTTAGTGTCTTTGGGGTCTTGTTTATGTTTTTATGAGTTTTGTAGGTTTTTAATAAAGTCCCGAGGCCATGAGAGAAGTTAAGAAGAAAAATGAAGAAGTGCTGAACAAGAGGGTCCAGGCGTATCGCCTGGAACCTAATGAATGGGAGGCGATACGCGCGAAGAGGAAAGAGTCAACGCGGGGCTTAAGTCGGTTTGACCGACTAAATTGCCGCGACATGATCTGTAGGCGTATCGCCTAGGAAGGACACACCTCCAAGCGATACGCTTGGAGGTCCAAAACCCGTAAAACGAGGTTTCGCATTATAAAATCGATGTTAGGGTTTGTATTCGGGACTTTTCGACTGATTGCCGTCCAGAGGGGTTCTTAGAGGCGATTTTGAGGACGAGGAACAGTAAGGAGATTAACTTGAAGGCTAGAGATCAAGCATTCGGTTCCTAATCGTGTGTCCGGTTTCTATCTTCTCTTTGATTTCTTTTGTACTTAACTTTAGACCATCTTTTCCTTTCAATTCTCTGTATTTGTTGCTGATCTTGACTGGATTATGGTCCTAGGCTAAGCACTTAGTGCCGCCTAGGCCGATCGATGACTATTTTGTGTTTCTGATTATTCTCGGTTTATGACAATCATATGTGTGGGTTGTGACTCTTTTTAAATTCCATTGATTTTCTGTAATTGATGCATAAGTGTACTTAGTCTAGGGTTTCGATTGATAATCAATACTTGCGTGATCTGCGGATGTCTTCCGGTTTGGGCTGGGTAATTGGTTTGTGTGACTTTGTGTTTGCAAATTGATATGGTTAGTTGATTCTGATTAGCCATAGGATTGATTATTAATTGTTTCCTTGGATTGTGTGTTCTGCTCTCTGAATAAGCTCAAAAGGATGACAGTTGTCGGGTAGTCGGGTTGGTTAATCATTTAGGATAACATTGTCTCAAAAGGAAATGCCCTAGGTTATTAGTTAATCTGCTATTTCGTGTTGGTTATAGAAAATCAGTGGTAGCTTCGGTTATTCTAGGTGTACCTTAGGTATATCCGAGGGTGGCTAGGGTAATTGAAGCGGGAAGGACTCAAAAGGTGAACCCTTGTTCGAGCGTTAGAGTAGTCAAAGTTAGGAAGGACTCAAAAGGTGAACTAACTAATCGGTGTGGTTATTCCAACCAAATAGGTATCTTATCAGTAACATCCGGTAAGTGGTCTGGGGGCTCGTAAGGTTTCTAGAGGTTGTGTCAGAAGATCCTGGTTCCATCATTAGTTGCCATATCCGAGAGTAGTCATTAGCATGAAATAGGAGTCTAGGTCTAGGTGGTACTGTTTCTCTAATCTAGTTTCCTCCTAGGTTTCTTTGTTTTCGGTTATTAGTTGATAGTCAGTTAGTTAGTTAATTTATTTAATCCTTAAGATCCAAAACCCCATTCAAATTCTCATTATTTCCATTTCTTAAGTCCTAGGTTAGTTTTGTCTATAGAGTGTCTCTAGGGTTCGATATTCCCGGTCTTGCCTTAGCTTAGCTACAATCCGACAGGTACACTTGCCTTAGGGTTCGGTTTAGTTTAGGTATTTTCGGTAAAATTAGGTGTGTCTAGGTCTAGGTTAGGTCTAGGTTTATAGTATTTTTAGAGTCATTCCGAACACATCAGCTCACAAGGCTTGTTTTGGTTCTATCAGTGACCAAGTGAAAATTAATGATTTGCATGCAAAGATCGAACTTCTCACAACCAAAAATCGGAAGCTAGTATCGTTTGAGCAGGAAGTAAAAAGAGATCTCAAGCAAGCACAATATGATGCAATGGCTTTCAAAAGCCAGTTCTTGGATCAAAAGAAGATTTTTGATGAACAAGCCATCAAGATGCTGGAGATCACTTCTCAATGTGATGCAAAAGTTGAAGCCTTTAACAAAGGTATAACTTGTATCCCTTTATTCCCATAATTTCCCACTTGCATTTGGTAGTTTTTTATCACTATTAACATTTGCGTTTTAATCTTTAAAGAAAATGCTGCCCTTGCTGAGACTGTTAAAGCGCTAACCGAAGAAAGAGAGCAAATGCAGAGGGAGTTAGCATCTGTGAAGGAAAGAAGCAAGTGGTTAATCGAAGAAGTCTTTGATTTGGTAGCCAAGCTTGTGCACTCTGAAATGATCCCCATGACTCTCAAAGTTAATTCTGCTGCCAATGCTATGGGCTACAATGAAGGGATCAAATGCGGACTAGCACATGCTGTGAAGGGTGAAGCCAACTTCTTATCCTTTAAGGAATTTGATCAAAAAGCCAGTGAGAATCTGTTGAAACAATTGGATGCCTGGATGACATAGAAGTAATGAGGGACATGTTGAAACCTGTTTCGCTATCAAAAGGTCATGTTCCCTCAAAGGCTGATGCTCCTTCAACTTCAAAGGCAGATGTTTCAACCACCACTGGTAATTGATCTTTTTATTAACCATGATCTTTTGTTGAACAACTTAATCGTTTCTCAAAGTCCACTTATGTTGTGGCACCAGACAATTTACTTTTGGTCTTGCTTTCCTAGTACTGTTTAACCCATGGATTTCATCGGAACTGCAACTGTATGCAGTTTCGATTATATTAGCGTATATGATGATGCGTATGGATGTTTGCTTTATCTACTTTTTGCCTTGAGTTTTGAATTATTTTATAATGTCATGGTTCATAGGATGTGAGTCATGTTTGACTATATTTGCGATATATCACTCGCGACCGAAGTGTCGTTATTTGCACTTGCAGTTGCAAAATGATCGTACACAACCTTTTATTCTTTGAATCGTTTGTATATTTTTCCATTCGATTCTTGACATTTTCCTTTTAAACTGGCGAAATTTTCCTACAAGCTTTTGAGCAACTTTATGAGTTCTTCTTCACAAGTACTTTGACAAGATTCTAACAAAATCATTAACTTTTAAAGAAGGCTGTCATATGCGTTTCCCCCTATCAAATGCGTCCATCTTCAAAGGGTTTTAACAACATAACGTCAATACCACTTTTAAAGTTAAGTATTTTTTGTTTCGAATACAAATCTTTTCTTTGTGGTATATAGAGTCCTTACATCTTTTGATAAGGTTCAGTTGATCTTTTTTCTTTGAATGATCAACTCATAAGACCACTTTATAACATTAGTTATTTAGCAGCACTTGCATCACTATTGAAGAAATTATGAATAATATTGTGGCCAATTACTGGGCCAAATATAAACCAGGAACATGTGAGGTAAAGCTCAATCCACTGCCAAAAGATGTCAAGAGAGCTGTCATCAGCAGCAAAGTGATAACTTATCCCTAAGATGATCCTAACCTTGGGAAATGGAAGAAGAAAATGACTGGTGATGAGTATCTACAGGCATAATATAATAAAATGTTCAAACCTGCCTACAAGAATGCGTAGACTCCTGAAAATAAGAAAGATTGCTCCAGAACTATTTTTATTCCTATTCTTGACAGGTATGGATAAGATCTTAATGGGAGAAGAGAGTGTGATAAGGAATTGGTTAGAGAGTTCAATGAAAGGATGATGAGTCATGCTGCTCAGTTGAAATATATCAGTGAGATGAAAAGAATAAACAGAGAACGTGTGAAAGTTCCTGCAAAATTGTTTGCAGCTGAAAGCCTGAAAATACAAAAGCCACAGATCCTGTAAAGCTTCTGGAAGGGCAAGAAACCACCCTCCCTGCTGATGATATTAGTACGATAAATTCAGTACTAGCAGAAGATATGATTGCAAGAATGGAACAAGAAAGATGGGACAAAGAGATGGTTGTGGCATTTATGCTTCAATATAACATGTAAATTTATCAAGACAATGAAGTTGTTATTTGTCACACCCCACTCCGCGGCCGCCACCACAGGGAGGGTGTGGGACCGGTTGCCCATATCAAAACATGCGGAAGCAAACAAATACATTATCTCAGCACGGGCTGACCAGTCCAACAATAAAACAACGGGACATACCCAAGCGTCAATCACCATAATAGAAGGGCTGCCATTGGCAAGCCGAGCGGTGCACTATTGTATTCTCTGCGTTTCATTTGGCCCAGGTTACTCTAAGACTGGTACGACACCGTAGACCACGAACTTAGGCTACCCCAACTGCTAGGTCTTGCACAGAACAAGTCTAGCCAGACCCCACCTATCTTTCTGGTCATCCTTGTAATTACTTACCTGCATATGAACCAAAAACACGTCAACAACAAACGTTGTTGGTGAGTCGTTGCAGTTGACTCCAAAACAAGTTCCAAAATACAGTGCTTGTTATAAATTCCTATGGTTAAACCAGCACGCAAGGGAGGAGTGGGGCACTACGGCCGCGTACTGCCCTTCGTGGACTAGGCATATACGCCATCACCCGACCCCTAATGGGTCCCAACAAGAACGGGTATGAGACACCTTGATCTACCTCTACAGCTGTATTGGTGCAATATATGTCTTTGTGGCCCCACACGGACCCAAATTAACCATACTAATCTGCCATGAACGTCACGTAACATGCTGTAAATTTATAACAGGGTAACACATACCTAAGCACAGTATTGACAACCAAAAGCAATGTTTACACATGGTTCATATGCACCCCAAAAACATGTTCAGTAAAACAGGGTAAGCTAACAACTCACAGTTGGTCCAGCAAATAAATTGAAGGTTAGGCAACTCGACAATGCATCAAGCTCGGAGAATCTGATGACCTAAACAAACATTGGTACCTTTAATTTAACACAACAATAATACTAGTTAGGCTCGGTTGTGCTCCGTGCCCAGATATATATACGATACGTCCATAGGTTGAAGTCCCAATACGACCGGATGTCCCAATACAGTCATACGGCTTAACCCTTATACGATCGTATTTATCTGTCTATTTCTAAATAGGCACTTTCTGTCGGACACGGTGGTATTGCCCTCAATGGCAATACAACGGTGTGACTTGATGACAGATTATCTAATCTAACGAATCTCTCGGATCTCGAACAATTATATTTATTAGCCTCAGAATAATTTTCCAAAGTCATAACTTAAATATTTATTCATAGACACTTATTCGATTATGTTTCTTATGATGTTATGAATTTTACAAAGGTAAAATCGTAGCTTTTATCCACATAAACTCATAATCTTGTTTACATAAAATCATAACTTTGATTACCTAAAATCATAGCTTTATACAACATAAAATCATAGATTTTATTATATAAAATCATGACTTATATTTATATAGATATTATTTGTTTATGATTCACATAAAATCCTAGAATTTATTTATATGAAATCATAACGTAGGTAAAGTCTCCAAACCGGATATTATATATTTACAAAATCTCCCGTCATTGTTTGGTTTTATATTTTACAAAACCTTATAAAGTTCACATAAAATGATAACTTTTATATATATGTCAAGTCATTTATAATCTACATAAAATCATAGATTTTATTACATTATATCATATATTTTAATTTCGAAGGCTCATAATCTGTATTATCAATAAAACTGTAGTTTTTTTTTCTTTACAAAAAATGATAACCTCAATTAATCATAAACTTATGAATTTTATTATCCTTAAACGACAACCGATACTTTATATATATTTTTCTTTGTTATCATCATTTTTAACCACAATAGTACTTTCGGGTTTACAATTCGCTTCTCACACGTCATCTATATACAATATGCTAAAATGTTAACCAAGTAATAAACACGGGTATACCTTCCGGTCGGTACGTGAACCCGGACCCGGTTAATAACCGTCAAACGCAACAATACCCCATCCAAACGAGTAGGTAGTCCTTTTCACACAGTTTTTCGCCACGATTAAGAATATGAGGTCGGTTTCTACATTTGACCACGTTTGACCAGTCAAACCTGTTGACCAGAACCGTTTACTGAGTCAACTCAGTTGACTCACCACCGAGTTGACTTGGTTTAGCCCCAAATTGCATCCAACTCACCCAAAAACATATCTAGGCTAAACACCACCTCACCATCGTCATCTAAACCCATTCCGGCGGCCAGAGGCCATGGCCGCCACCGAAATTCCGTCAAAGGCGCAAGCCACCACCAAAACCGTCATCCACAAGCTCAGATCTACACATGCATGTATGAATGGGACCACAAGAAGAGGAAAACTAGCTACAACAAAAGAATTTACAACATTGAGCCACCCCCAAAACCTTACCTTCGTCGGAGTCGCCAAAAAGAGTAGAAAAGGGGCGCCGCCGCTATTGCTAGCGGAACCCTAGCCGCCTCTGCAGCTGTTGCCGCTTTCTGCAGTCGATCGAGACCAAGAACGAGCTCGGGAGTCACGGCGGAGTCATCATAAACGAAGGGGGGAGACGAGGAGAAGAAAAAGGGTTCGAAACCCTAGCGCTGCCGCGCCACCGCCGTGGCCGGCCGGTCTGAGTCGCCGGAAAAAGGGGAGAGAGCCCCCTTTTGGCTCTGATCTCTCTCTCGACACACACACTTGTGTGTGGTGTGTTTGGTTAAAATGAAAGAAAATGAGGATAAAATCCCTTTTATACCTAGCTTTATTTTGACTGGTTCACAACCAAACGACCAGTCATACACCGCGTTTTCTGAAACGTTAAACTATAAACGCCTCGTTAATGTATCGCGATAATTCCATAATGACTGAAATATCCTAAAAGCCTCATAAACACCCTCGAAATACTTAAAAAATCAGATTAAGTATAGTCTGGTGAATGTTCAGTTAAAATCGCAGTATAAAACGCGTATACGACGCGTAGACCGTTTACCTCCGTTTCGCAAACCGAATATATATTCACGACTGTAATTCATAATAAACACTTAGAAAAATATCTATAACCTCATAGGGTCGTTTAATCCATCTTAAACAATTAAACGATCAATTTCGGTTATTCTCGCGTAAACGAACGGTTTACCAATCTCACCGTTTCTTGCATCGTTTCCTACGATTATCCTTTCTAACGATCAGGACATCAATGATTTTGTGTCTGGCACTTCCAGACGCTCTGATCCGGCCTTAGTGATCGCTCTGTCACTATCGGTGACTTACGCACGTTAAGTGCCGTTTGTCGTTTCCGTTCGCACAACCCACGTGTATCCATCAGAATAAACTTTCTGACAATTATTAACGTCCACGTTAATATAATCATGATCATAATCACTCGAACCAGCACATTCACTGTAACGTCCGGTTATTTGGCACGTTCACCGATTAAACAACGAACTTAGCCGGTTTACACCGAATTCAGCTTTTATCGCTCCATAACATTTCCAATTACATAACAATTACCCAGAATAATTCTGACAAGTTATCCGGACAACGAGTATTTGAATTGGGCCATTGTTGGGCCGCAAATTTCTAAATGGGGCTAACGGGCTTAAATGGGCTCAATAGTCCAGTTCATTAATCGGAAAAATTTCCCTCCGATTTACCGAAATTAACCAGGTGTTACACTATTGATATTATAAAAGAGGCAAAGAGAAGGTATATTAATGAAAGAAAGAAGAAATTAGACCAGACCAAAGAGAAAAGGCATCAAATATTTGCTAAGGAAGCCAGTATTGCTGTAAACAAAGAAAAGGAAAAGATTAGGCTTGTTGCAAACGATGCCAACTGGGAACTTTTAAAAGATAGAGAGACATAATCTAAGCTAGAGGATGGGTCACCCCAAAAGCTATAAGCCTAACCTCTGCAAAAGAATAATCTGAATTAATGACCTTGGTAGTAGAGGAAGAAGGTAATCTCAAGTTAAATCAAAGACTTGAAGATGACAATGTCAATCATGAGAAGCTGAAGACTGAAGAGACACAAAGAATAGCTAGAGCTCCTCTCACAAAACCAGAGGAGACAAAAGCTCCTAAAAGGTACTCCATAGAGTTTTTAGGAGACGACAAGACCTCGATGAATCCATATTCTTTGAACACATTAAGAGACAGGTATGATGAGATAAGAAAGGAGCAATCCAGGATATCTTAAAGAACAGGAATTCTTAGATCTCCAGGTGCTTTCTCAGGTACACTTTCTCCTCCTCCTAAACCTATGAGTCTCATTGACTCACTTCTTGGAAATTCACCATATATTCCACCTTCTACCACACCAATTTCCACCATTACTCCCAAAAGAAACCCACCCATGGCCAGCAGACCTCAAACCAAAAAGTCACCCTCTAAAAGGTCCAAACCATCCAAACCCATTCAACATAAGTTGAGGGCTGACAATTTCACACCCATTGAACCTCTCACCAAACACACACCAAAATACACAACAGAATCATCTCAACCCTTCTCAATCTAAAATTCAACTCATCCCATCACACAACCTCCTTCTGCACCACAATCCTTAACACCTACTGAACCATCAACCCATTAAACCTATCGTAACCAATAACAGGTACTTCAAGGAGAAGGAAAACAATGGAAAAAAGAAAGAGATCTCAAGTTGTTCTCTCCAGTTCTGAATCATCTTCAGATGAGAAAGAAATTGAAAATCTGCATGCCGAAAGAGGAAGAATCCTCTCTTAGAAGTTTAATGGAGATCTAAAAAACTATCTGTTCACCACAAGCACCAATGAAGTTCTAAGATTCAACAGTAATGAAGCTCTTAGGAGCTTATCAGATTTAGAGTTTGGTGATTTGAGAAATATGACAGGTAATGGTAAAAGACTAAGTTCTCAAGAGCAGTCCTTGATATTGAAGATAAGGATGCACTTTGACACATCAATTATGGAAAATTCTCTGCTAAACCTATCAAATCACACAACGTTGTCACTAAATTGGAATTGGATCTTGCCGATGACTGCTACATAGTGCATCGAGCCGATGGATCATTCACAAGACACAGGGAGATTATTCCAACTAAATGGAATGATGCTGACAGAAAGAAAATTCTGGATATCATTCTCACATATAGATTATTCAGATTTGATGTAAGGAAAGGTTCAGATGAAAAGTAGATGTTAGTTTTGTTGAAGATTGTAAGTGTTTTTTTTATGTTTTTTTTTGACCATTTATTTATTTAGTCAGTTATTCAGAAGATTTTGGAAGTATCATCTTAGGGGGAGATTGTAAGGAATTATTTCTCCTGAAGAAACGATGATGATCAACTAAGTAAAGTTATCTTGGAAAGGCTTAGAAGACCCAAGGTAACCAGTTATCTTAGACGAGCAAACTACCCGACATAACTTAAAGTTACCTCGGGAGACTTTTAACTCGGAAGCACAGTTTTATCTCGGACAGTGGATGTGCCCGAGATAACTCAAGTTACCTCGGTAAGGCGAGTTATCTCGGACAACTTGACATCTTCCACTTGTCTCTGGCATATCTGATCCAGCTTTAGAGACGCAACCTGCTCTTTTCCAAACAAGATGCTGCCACTTTATCTTCTAGACTAGTTTATTATTATTATAGTTCATGTATCTTCATCGACGATCACGATGATCGTTAGAGAAATCAAGGGTTCTCCTTGATTTTGTAAACTGGTTTTCTCCAGATCTAGTGATTTGTACACCGAATTCGAACCGAAAATAACCCCGAACTCAAGAACACAAAAATGTAAATTCTCTAAAGAAAAACAATATAAAAAACTCATCCCTATGAATTGGACTCAAAGAAATGGTCATGGAGGTCTCTCCTTCTTCCGAACTCAAACACCAATATACATACGATTGCCAGTTCGTTTCCACTTCAGTACCTCCATCTTGAGTTCGTGGACATCTTCAAACTTCTAGACATTGATCGTAAATTCTGAATGAATGGGATATACTAATTCATTCATGCCGATCCAAGTCCCTTAAGAAATTGTAAATGACATTGACATTTTCTACCTTGTAACTTTGAACTAACAATGTTAACTAAACATCACTAACGGTGGTAACTGAATACATCACACATCACACAGAAATTGCTCTAACAAACTCCCCCCCCCCCCTGATGCGTGATGTATCAGATCTTCAAACTTTCTGAATCTTTTGTTAGCTGATGTAGGGTAAGCTGGCAAGAACAGGACTGCGTCAACTGAACCATTTCTTAAAGATATTTCAATAGCTCCCCCTTTCACCATGCTTGTGAATCAACCGTAGACTAAGGGTTTACGGATTCCTTTTGGTCTTTTTGCAACCGGTTCTAATCAAAGTCAAGTATTCATTCTTCTAATCGGTTCGTGTTTTGTGCTTTTGTGGTTATTTGTTCTATTCTTTAGTTGTTTATTGTTCTTGAATCACCATTAACACTGGATTCCGCACGGTGTTCGTGGATTAGATATCACGTGAGGGATGAATCGATCCTTAAAATTGGTGTTAGAGCCAAGAAACTTAGTTTTGAGGCTCTCGCGATATCGATTCAAGGTTTTTTTTGTGACTAACGATTTAAGGTTTTTGTGGATTTTCAGTTCTATAGTTCAAAAAAGGAAGAAATAAGTGAGTTTATGCAGGTTCGAACCGAACAGAGGTCAAGAAACGAAGTACAAAGCTTTTCCATCGAAACTATGGCTTAGTCCCGTGTTTTCGATCGAAACATATAGCTTTTCGATCCATCCATTGGCTTTTCGATCATGTTATATATGTAACATTTGCTTGTTACATATGTAAAATGCCTTGTTACATATGTAACAAAATCTGTAAAAAAAATTTAAAAAAAAAATCTCTAGGCGCTTTTTTTCTTCTTTTTTCACCAAAACCATCAAAAATGAATGTAGAATCTATAAAAAAATACATCTAAAAAAATAACAAATTTTGAACGTCTTTTTTGGCCGGTTAACTTCTTTTTACAAAAAAATCGGTTCTTAAATATGTTTTTTTTAAATTTACTCGGCGTTTTTTTTTATTTTTTTTCATAAAGGGTGTTTTTTAAAGTTAGAGAGTCACCATAAAAAATTTCGGAACAAAAAACAAATTTTTTAGCTTAGTTTTCACGGTTTTTCCAACTCGGAGAGGTTTTCATTTTATCCTGCAAAGACTACAATTTACAACGCGATAATCGTTTATGTTAGCGTGATGTGGCACGATGACAATTTATAACGCAGTAAATGCGCGTTTGGTGGCGGCAAAGACAATCAACCAACAACATACTTGTTTTTTGTTAGTTTATCAATCTATCTCGTGATATATTGTAGTGTGCTTCTATTTAAATTTTCATTTTTAGCATCAAGTGTAGTCTATCAATATAATTGGTGTTGTAAATCGCAATTAAATAATAACGAACAGATGAATAACTTGGATTATATTTTTTGCTACTATGTAAACAAATATAATACCTATACACCCACATCTTTTTACTTCCATGCACAAATTATCATATTATATTTATTTCAAGTTATAAAATATGACAAGATTTATACTCCTGTTCATTAGTTATACACATAAGTTTATTAAGATTGGTATGAAGCATCTATGTATAAATTAAAACAGAACACAATTACATTAGATAGGAGATAACCAAATAGCAAGCTTGAAGACACATTTAATGAACATTACATACTGTAAAAACAAAACCCAAATAGAATCTAGTACAGAATGACACAAAAACAAGGTCTAAATTTCGCTATTAGCACATGTATCTCATCTGAAGCCTTATTTGATCTTATAATTTTCCTTAATTAAACAATAACTTGATCATGACAAAATAGGAATCTGAATTTTGTAATGAGAATAATAACTAATACAAGCTTATCGGCCTCATTCATCTTCATGTTTAATATAAAGATAATTTCTCATCGAATTTAGTTTTGAACCTGTTACGGGAACCAGAGCCATCAACAAGATTTCTTCGGTTTCCCACTCATTTTCTTCATCACATCAACTACACATCCCATCATGATTCTGGGAATTTCGAATATACCATAGAATTTTGCTGAACAAGGTAGTCATGACTCCTCTGGTCATAAGTGCATTTCAGAGCCTCCCGCAAAGTTCAAGCTTACATGCGTGAATGTCTCAGAGATGCTGAAATCCTAAATCTAAAAACCTGATATCTTATTAGAATCAAATATTTTAATGACAACGTTGTCTTGCAAGGTTGCTGAAAATAGTTATAGGTTATTGCGTAATACATTAGTACTAATTATATTAGTGGGCTTACTAACTAATTTATTGGTTAAATGATCATAGTAAATATCTAAGAATTAGTGGGTATGGAAGAAAAACATTTGTTTATAAAATATGTTTGGTATATGTATTAATTTTTTTATTTTTTCTTTCAAACAACGGAGTAATAGTTCAGGATTATATATTGTAAATGCATACTTTGAGTACAAATTCTTATATGTGGGTGTATGATCTTTATTTATCTAGATTGAATTTGCATAGAGACTACACATTTATAAACTGAGAATCTTTAGCATTTCCATTTAGTAGGCAACAACAAGGTTTCTTTTCATCAGTGGATATTATACACATACACAGTTTTATAACATGTTTGCGCATATGTATAAAGTTTAAGCAAATTTCCAATTTCTTTTATCGAACTGACTTTGACCCAAAAGGGAAGTCAACATGAGCTTTATTATATAGGAAAATTGGATTTAAATAATTCCACTTTTTTCTTTTTGGCATCCAATAATCCCACATTTTTCTTTGGCATCCAATAGTCCCACCTTTACACTTCTTTATTTCTGTTGGTCCCTCCGTTAAAAAAATTAACCCAACTAACGGAAAAGTGATGTGGTGGCTGACATGTCATTTTTTTCTTTTCCCCTTTTTCTTTAATCCAATACGGATATGATGTGGCATACATACCACCCCACCACCATCACCACCTCCCACAACCACCATCACCACCTCCTCACCACCCCCATCACCACCCCAAAAGCACTTCGACGCACCAGCACCACCCCACTACCACCATCACCACCTCCGGCCATCACTCCGACGCACCACCACCAGTGATCAAATTGCTCAAGTTCATAGTGTTTGACTTTTCAAAGTCAAACTTCATCAACTTTAACCTCAAAATTGGATGTGAATTTGTGGTTGTTGGTGTTAGTGATTGATTCCAGTAGTTATAGTTCTTAATCTTGAATTCATTGCAACTTACATAACTGATTTTGGTGAAGATTTACTTGAATTCGGAAAATCACAGTGATGTTCTTCGAAAGCTTTGGTCTTTAATGACAGATTTTAGATTTCTTGCTTATTCGGCAGAAATCTGGTACCTACAAGTTCATTTTGATCATACAAAGCTATTGGCGTGGTTAAATTTCAGTTTAGATCAGAATTGAGTTAAAACCCAGTTAATGTTCATCGTGGTTCTTACATTCGGGCATTCTATCTGCAATAAAACTGCATAACAATGGTGCTAGTTTGAATCCTTTCTTCGTCACGATTTCAATGCAAGTTACGGAATCAATTTTGGTTCAAAACTGAGAGAGATATCAGTGTTTGAAGATTGTTGTTTGTCGGCGGAAAAATTAATATTCGCTGGAATCGTGATATCCAGCCGGTGATGGTTCTTTATCAGTCGAAGACAATGATGGTGGTGGCTGGAGATGATGATGGTGGTGGCTGGTGGCCGGAGAAGACGACAGTAGGTCGCCGGAGAAGACGAACGGATGTGGTGATGGTGGTGGGGTGATAATGATGATGACTAGATAATTTAAAATAAGAAAAAATTAAAAAAATGCCACGTCATCATCCACGTCACTTTTCCGTTAGCTCCGTTAACTTTTTTAACGGAGGGACCATTAGAAATAAAGAAGTGTAAAGGTGGGACTATTGGATGTCAAAGCAAAAGGTGGGATTATTGAATGCCAAAAAGAAAAATGTGGGATTACTAAAATCCAATTTTCCTATTATATATCACATTTTGTATTACAGTTTAAGAAGGTTTAAATATAAAAAAAGACCTTTATTTTCTTTTAGTAAGTAGTAATATATAATCTATTTTTCTCTCTAAACAACCTTTAAAATGGATAGGTATAAATAAATGTTGTTTTAAGATAAAAGTTCTTTACCTCTGTGAATCTGTCCATAATCGAAGGCCCTTTATATTGTTGTTATTAAGAATAGGATAATGTAAAAGTAAATCATATAAGTGACAAAATAGATTTTCTAATTCAACATCATGCACATATAAATTATAAATAGATGTCCCCACGCTATGCATCACCTGTCCATGATTGTGTTATGATTGTGTCTGTTCACAAATTGATTCTCAATTGCCCATTTCTTCCTGATCCGAATTGACCAACTTGCCCATACTTATATTTGGATCCTATCAAGCGGTTCAACCAAATGGGTCAAGCTTCTTCTTGATAATATTTGTTCTGTAATAGGCCAGAAAGTTAAAATTAATAAACATCAGCTAAGATGGAAACAAAAAGAGCAGGTTGAAAGCAACCAAAAGTGTACTTTTAATGAAATATTACCTTTTTGTTTCATCTAAAATCACACTTAGGAAGAAAAGGCGGAAGCATATTAAAAGAAGAAGGGGCCTTCACCAATAGGAATAACTCTGAAGGGCCCAAAAAATTTCAAAGCTTCAATATAGTTTCAACTTGGCGTGTTTCGTAGAAATTTATGGTTTTATAATGTAAAATCTAGCTCATCAAAAATACCTTCATAAGATCCAGATACAGCACCTTTAGATACCAGTATCCTAATGACCAGTTTAAAGATGGGTTGATTTGAGTTAATATAAATCTTTAATGGCTCAAATGGGTTGAGCTGAAAGATACAACAAATGTGCACTTAATGTGCCCTCAAAATTGTCCTTCAAGATAATATAGATTCACAAATGTGCCCTCAAAATTGTGACAAATTTTGGTGTTATACTGGTGGAATCCATAACCTTAAAACAACTCTCAGGTGCAGCAAACTTTAAGACTAAAACTCAATATAAAAAAGAAGCTTTGCATTTATTACCTAAGAGTAATCAACCATAAAATCCAAAACCTCGACAAATAATCGGATGATAACACCATAGAGTGAAATACCAAATAAGATTAAACGTATAAACCATGAGCACTTAAGTGATGTTATAAATTTAATTATGCAAGGCATTTATTCACTTAAAACGTCTTCAATTGAGCAACATCCTCATTTTCATTACTCTCGGCTGCTAAGATGGTCATAGTTAAAAAAAGGTCAATGGATTATAACAATCGATTTAGATTTTTTTATCATTTTAATTAGAAAACAATCGAGGACATGTTCTTAACTAACAAATCTATTTTAAATAAATAGATCATTTTAAAAAATAGATGATGAATGTAGTCGTGAGTCAACCTCAGCAGAAGCTAGCAATCCGAGGAAATCTCCATGGTCAATTTTTGTGAATACTTTGACACTAGTTACTGTAGCTTTACCTTGAGTTTAAATACATGATTAGTAACTTCAAATACAGGTCAAACTTAATCCAGAAACATAAATTGACAAATAAGTTTATGTTTATAAAGGATATAGTTACATACAATGCGGTTGGTGACAACTTGAAGCTTTTCAACATCAGAATAATCAACAACTTCAATAACTTCAACTGGAGTAGCAGCAATATCTTCATCATCAACTTGAACATCTTCAACAGGATCGTCATCTATATCTTCATCAGCAGGAACAACATTAACATCCTCATGACCAACATCTTCTTCTTCAAAGTTTCCAGTTAAATGTTCTAGCCTATTTGGCATATAAATGGACATCGTTTGTGACATCCGAGAATTCCAAGGTTAACTTCCGTTAGACAAACTCCGTTAGTTACTTTATAAGTGTTAACTTAGTAACTAATGCTTAACTAGGCCGAATACGTCCACGACCTTTGGTTGATCACCGAACCTGTCCATATGTGCTATGTGTTTATTTATTTATTGTCATTATGTGCAATGTGATTTAAACGCATGATTTAGTACTAGGAATAAAATGAAAAATTGAACTTTTTGGTTGCCAGCGAAACTACAGGGCGAAACTATAGTGTCGCCCGGTAGTCGGCTAAATCATTTGACTTGCACGAGTTCAGAGCCAGTTTCGTTTGGCCAGCGAAACTGACCAGCGAAACTAGCCCCTGATATATAATAACATAAAACCCTAGAGATCCCATTTTTGCCTCATTTCACACAAAACACAAACCACTCTCATCTGCTCACTCGAGATCTCTGGCCAGCCGAGAAAACCACCAAAGGACCATCATCACATCTCATCCATTCGAATCCAAGACCAAATCGTAAGCCCCATGAGCCTTTTTATGTGTTTTCTTGGTGTTTTACCTTAAAGCATGCCCAAACCTTCATGAAATCGTGTATGCTTCTGTGATAATGCTTAGGAAGGCTAGATCCATCATAAAGTCTGTAACTTTACGTTTAAAAACCAACCATAATGAAGATTTATGCTATTTAGGTCATTTTAGGCTTAAAATGTGTTTTTAGTGATTTGAATGTGAAAATCCATGTTTAAGGTGTTAAAACTGCTTCTATGATGTTGGTAAATGATTATGCATGCTAGATATTGAATTACATGAAGTATGGAGGCTGTTAGATTGATTTTTGGACTGATTTGTGTGTTTTTCGCGACTAGCGAAACTGTGAAGTTCTCTGGGCGAAATTACTTAGCGAAATTAGGTATATCTTCATCCAGCGACACTATGGAGCGAAACTGTAGTGTCGCCGTGTAAACCAAGTAGACCTGCTCGAACGAAACTACCGAGCGAACCAACCTGAACGAAAGTTCAAACCAGTTTCAAGCGAAACTAGGCTAGCGAAACTGCCTCAGCAGTTTCGGGCGAAACTAGCCTAGCGAAACTGTGTCATCGGGTATTCCCTAGCGAAAATGCTGCCCGTGCACACAGCGAAACTGCCTAGCGAATCTATACTAGCGAAACTGTGACCAGACCTAAACCCAAACTTGTGCAGTTTACTTGAATGTTATGCCATAACTTACATGATTATGCTATGATGAAACATGTTTGATTTCTGATTTATGTGAACCCTTGTTTATGATCAACCATCGGTGTCGTGTGTCGGTATGTCGAGTCGTAGTTCCAACGTGCTATGTTATGGGCCATAGTGACGTTAAGTTAAAGATTAGACACAAAACTAATACTTAAGACCTAAACGTGTTCATAGGTCTTCGTTAAACAATACTTGGATTAATTAGCAAGTGTAGCCGAGCAACCTAAGGTGAGTTTCACAAACCCTTAATTGTGAGCCCGTTTGGGTCACCACGAATATACTAAACGGTAAACAACGCTGAGATTTAGAGGTATCGCCAAATGGGATATCTGTTATGGAAGTTGGAGTGTTTTATGGGAAGCACTTGCAACTGTCCATCCTTGGGATTTCGAATGAAATCCGCAACCAACTATTCGATAACACTTGGGATTTCAAAGGAAATCCGGAACAACCATTTTGACACTTAAACTCTTTTAGGATTTCAAATGAAATCCAGAACAAACGATTTTAATATGACTAGTGTAGGTTAAAGTCTAAACCAAATGATATCACATGATTTCTAAGGATGCCTTAAAACTGAAAAGTCCTCAACAATTTAGTACCATTAATTCGTGAAGCGAGGGGATGTTGGGTAGATCTACTAAGGGTTGACAACCCTGCTCCGCGGTACACAAATGTGTAGCCAACCGGTTGGAGGCCGAACGGAGTATAATATCAGCCTATTTTAGTTGTGGGTCCCATGAGGACACAACTGGAGGCACCAACCATCGGAAAATGCCGAACTCTGTTACGTCAGCTTTGGTACGAACTTCCTTAGTGCATGGAAACCGGATTAGCTACCCGCGATATCGGTTGACCGCTTTAACTTTTACTTAACTAGTGCATATTCGATAATTCAACACTTGGCAATGTTTGCAAAACTAATACTTATTATATACGCTTATGAGACCGGGCCAATGCATGACATGCCCACCGTGAACTCACCAACCGTTAGGTTGACACTTGTGTGGTTTTCACTTTTGCAGAACGTTGAGGAGTATCCACTGGAGGTTGGCATGGCGCTTGAAGTTTCTTAACTTTATTTTAAACTTAATTTGGGAATTAAACAACTATTTATGTTCTGTAATTAAAGCACGTGGTTAGTGCTAAGATACTTATGTTTTTTTTCCGCTGCGTACTTTTGAACTGTTTTTATTATGAACATTTGAATTTTACTCTGATTCGTTTAGGATTTGTAACTAATGGTTGTGGTCCTGGTTTGCTCGCACCCCTTAACGGTATAAACTCCGTTAGTGGTTATTTGGGGGTGTGACAGATTGGTATCAGAGCCATAAGTTGCAGAGAACTGGAATCATTTTCTAAAACGATTTGGAAACTGCAACTTGAAACCTTAGTTACAAATGAACAAACAAATTCTCAAAACAAAACTTTTACGTGACAACCTGGGATACTCGCTCTGCTGTGTAAGTAAATACTTCATATGTATATATATATAAATATATATAGATCGTGTCTAAGTAGTCTAACGGAAAAACCTTAGGAACGTTTCACACACGAATACAAAACACGAACGCAAATACGCACACTATTCCGGGGGAAAGCGACAACGAAACGACGCCACACGCTACGTCCTGATTTCTACTACGATGACTACGCCGACGGTGACTTTTATGGGAAAGCCGACTTTCGATGGTAGTACTTACGACTTACGACGATCTCCGACGACGCCTCGATTTTGCACGAAAACTTTTCTGGACTAATAGTGGGATAACGGGAAAATTGTTAATATACATATTATGGGATATGTATAAAGTATAACTGTGACTGAACACTGGCTACTTTAACTGTCCAGCAAAATGTCTAGAAGAGGACACGGAAGGAGCAACATTAACATGACGCCTGCACAACTGCAAGCTATGATTAACGAACACGTGCAAGCCGCAGTGGCAGCCGTCCAAGCTGCATACGCCGCGCAGGGTAATTATTATGCCGGTTAAGGCACGAAGCGAATTATATTTTGACCTGTTTAAACTTAAAACCCGAACTATTTATGCATCAGGAAACATCCATCACTGCACATTTAAGACTTTCATGGACTGTAAGCCAATGACGTTTTCCGGCGAGGAAGGAGCGGTAGGACTCCTCAGGTGGATCGAGAAGTCTGAGAAGGTCTTCTCTATGTGCAACTGCCCTGCTGAGAGCAAAGTAAAACTTGTAACTGGTACTTTCGAAAGAGCTGCTCTCTCCTGGTGGAACGCTGAGATTCAGATGATTGGGGTAAATGCGGCTAACAACATGGAATGTGGAAGATGTGGGAAGATGGGGCATGAGGCCAACAACTGCTGGACCAACTTACAAAGGTTAAACAACAACGGTCAGAACCAAGGTGGCAATAACAACAACAGGGGAAACGGAAACAACCGCAACGGGCAAGGAAACAATCAGAACAACAACAATGGTGGAGCCCGTGGCTGTTATGAATGTGGTGCTCAAGGCCACGTGAGGAAAGATTGCCCGCAATTGCGCAGACAAGGGAATGGTAACAATGGCAACGGTGGAAACCCGGGCAACGGAAATGGTAATGGTGGAAACGGTAATGGTGGGAATGGTAGAGGTCGTGCCTTCGTTATGGGTCAAGGAGAAGCTCGCAACGACGCCAACGTGATTAACGGTAAATTCATACTGAATGGTTTCTTTGCTACTATATTGTTTGATTCTGGTGCTGAAAGAAGTTTTATTTCTACTAAGTTTGCTAGGCTAATTAATGCTAAACCGATTGACTTAGATGCTAAATATGTGGTAGAATTGGCAAATGGTAAACTTCATGATACAACTCAGATAGTTAAGGACTGTAAGATAGAACTAGCCGGCCATACGTTAGGAATCGATCTTATGCCTTTCCCGATTGGTAGTTTTGATGTTATAGTAGGAATGGATTGGTTATCCGAAAACCGAGCTGAAATCTTATGTCAAGAAAAAGTGGTTCGTATTCCACTCAAAGGAGGTAAAGTGTTAACAGTTCAAGGCGAGAAAGGTGGAACAGTCACCGGTATTATTTCGTTTCTCAAAGCTCAAAAATGCCTTCGTAAGGGACACTTCGCGATTCTTGCAAACGTCACCGACACGACACTTCCCGAGCGTAGAATTGACGACTACCCGATAGTTCGCGACTTCCAAGATATATTTCCTGAAGATCTGCTTGGTTTACCTCCATTTCGACAAGTAGAGTTTGGAATCGACTTAGCTCCAGGAGCCGCCCCGATTGCACGCGCACCTTACCGTTTGGCGGTAAGCGAACTCAATGAACTCTCCACGCAACTTCAAGAGTTACTTGACAAGGGATTTATTCGTCCAAGTTCGTCTCCATGGGGAGCACCGGTATTGTTTGTTAAGAAGAAAGATGGAACGTTCCGAATGTGTATCGACTACCGAGAGCTTAACAAGGTTACGATCAAGAATCGATATCCACTTCCTCGAATCGACGATCTCTTCGACCAGCTACAGGGTTCAAGCTACTTTTCAAAGATTGATCTACGGTCTGGATATCACCAACTTCGTGTTCGTGATGAGGATATCCCCAAGACTGCTTTCAGAACTCGGTATGGACATTACGAGTTTTTAGTTATGCAGTTTGGGCTAACTAATGCGCCTGCTGTATTTATGGATCTGATGAATCGAGTGTGCAAGTCGTACCTCGATCAGTTTGTGATAGTTTTCATTGATGATATTTTGATCTACTCCAAGACAAAGGAAGAACACGAGAATCATCTACGACTTATCTTGGAATTACTCCGCAAGGAACAGCTTTACGCCAAGTTTTCAAAGTGCGACTTCTGGATTCGCGAAGTCCAGTTTCTTGGACACATTGTTAATCAGGATGGAATTCATGTTGACCCAGCTAAAGTGGAAGCTATTAAGAATTGGTCTACTCCAAGAGCGCCGACTGAAATCCGACAATTTTTGGGACTTGCCGGATATTACCGAAGATTCATTAAGGGTTTCTCACAATTGGCTCAACCCTTAACAGCTTTAACGCACAAAGGAGTGCAATATAGATGGGGTGAAAAAGAAGAAAACGCGTTTCAAACTCTTAAAGATATGTTATGTTCAGCTCCGATTCTCGCGTTACCCGATGGGGTTGACGACTTTGTAGTTTACTGTGATGCATCCATCCAAGGACTCGGTTGCGTGTTAATGCAACGGGACAAAGTGATTGCCTATGGGTCCAGGCAACTGAAGGACACTGAGAAGAATTATACAACGCATGATTTGGAATTAGGAGCTGATAACGGTTTGTCAGGCCGTTTCAAATCCCCAACTAGATTGATTTGTAGTAGTGGTAAGTTAGGGTTATCGAACCAAGGGAATATGTGGAAATTGACTAATTGATTAACTAAATTAACTAACTTTACTGATTACCTAAAATTAACTAAGGATGCCACTTGGCTGTTTTGGTTGATTGAGTGATTTAACTAACAAATTAACTAACTTTAACCTAAAAACTTAATTGAATTCAAATGAGACGAATCTAACCACTTCTGGATCCTGGTTGGCTACCGATCTAGAAAAACCTAATTACTTAACCGTGACACATAGACATGCCCCCCAATTGCTTCCTTGACCTAATAACCTAGTTTCCTAATGGGCTGATTAGTCCTGCCGCAAGAAAGTGCTAGATCAATAAACAGTGGACCACTAAAACCCTAGATTACTAGTTGATTTTAACAATTCCGCATGTAGGTATTCAACGGTAGCAAGTATTCCGGAATAACTAGTTAAGCAATAGATTAATCATAGAACGAATCCACCAACCAATCACCAAAAGCGGTTAGTGGTGGATTAGCCGGACATGGCTAATGAAACAAACATACTTGTATTAAAAGATAGCATAAAAGAAAGGTACCGAATGATTGAAATCTCTCAAAAAGCTCCAAAACAAGGTGAAATTCGCAAACCCTAAGCCTCTGGTCGCACAATGAAGATTGATGGATGATACAAAAACTTCACAAATAAGTTTAAATAGAAAACCCTAATCTAAAACTTCTGACGACCAGTTCGGGGCGTACCGCCCCAAAATGGGGGATTCTGGGCGTACCGCCCGGATTGCAAATCTTCGGCCGCTTCTCTAAACTTTAGGGCGTACCGCCCTGGTCTCTTCACTTCTGGGCGTACCGCCCAGATCTGGATCTCAGGAACTTTCTTGATTATCTTCTAAGTCTTCACTCGTTCCCGCACGCGTCTCGATCCCTGTACCAGCAGCTTCCAGTTCTTCATAAAACTCCATTCTTAGCTCATTAAGCTCGTGGTACCTCACAACACAAAAACCCGTGAAAATGCCATGTAATCCAACCCTTATTATAAATAAATATAACAAATTAAGCACAATAATAACGACAAATTGGACTAACATCACATCCCCACACTTGACTTTTTCCGTCTCGGAAAAACTGCCATGGAATCATAATCGGGAAATCAATCTCAAAATCTTTTGACTTTTCACTTTATCAACCTTTTTCCATTCCACATTCCAAAATGTATTCATATATACTAATTGCAATCACCGGTATTTCTATCCGACTAAACCCAACCACTGATCTTTGAGCCCCCAAGGTGTTTACAAAAATTACCAATCAGTTATATCAGTCTACCAATGTGTCCCACATTCAGAAAATTCTAGCTCAATCTAATTCCGACTCAAATTCAGTCAAAGCAAAGGGTAAATAAGATGTATTATTTATATTTTCCCCACCCTAGTTAAACCAGATACTCATATATCCCAAGAATGGTGGAGTTAAGTGGATGAATGAAGTTGTTGAGCATTTATTTCTCTACTATTTCTTTCTATTTTTCTCATTTTTTTTTTCTTTTATTTTTTTTTTTATTTTTTTTTTATAATTGGTTAATTTTAACTATACTTACCAACAGACATCATCAGAGGCATTCTTTCACAAGGTCTTACCCCCGAAATCATACGTGAGTGTTTTGCCCGCGAGATCCGGAACATCATCAGAGGTACTCTTTCACAAGGTCTTACCCCCGAAATCATACATGAGTATTCTGTCCCTTCACTCTAATTCATTAGCCAATTAATTACCTAATATGCTCAAAAGATGGAAAAATGGGGCGCCGTTATTTCTCGGATTTGCTTTCGCAAAAAGATCATAACGTGCCAATTTATTCTGAGGATATATAAGTCTCTAATCTAAAAAGGTCTTTTTCCTCCTAATCATCAGTTTCAACCTCACTATTACCTCTAAAATGGGAACCCACTAACAAACTAATTTAATTACCTATTTATACACAAATAAACACCAAAGGATAATTAAGCTTTACTAAATCAGCTGGGCCTACCGACACATCACAAATTAGCTATATTTTCCATTCTCTCCTTTTCTTACCACTTTTCCTTTCTTTAATTATAATTTATTTTGAAAATCGATTCCCAATTGTACTATCATTTTCCATGTACCGGCAATTATCCCAAAACAGATTTGACTCAAATACTTAAACTAAAAATGACTCAAAAATTGCAAAATCTTTTTGGATTTTTTGATGTTTTTTACTTTTTTATTTTTTCAAAATAAACAAACAACTACCTAAAAATTCAAAAACTTTAAAATTAAAAATAAAACTGACGTCATGTCCCCCTCCCCACACTTAAGATCGACATTGCCCTCAATGTGATAGGAAACACGCACATAACGAATATACAGACACGAACGATAAAAATAAAATAAAAAAAATAAATGCAAAAATAAATAAAAATAAAAATAAAGAAATAAAAAGTACAAGTTGGAACAGACTCCCCTGAGATCATCGTGAAAAGCTCCTTGGAAATGGTCCAACACCCTCTCGCACAGATCGTGAATTCCAGATCATCTCGATAGCGGTCGGTGATGATGAATGTTTGCGCTTCGAACGGGGGTGGTGGGTGTGGTGGTGATTGCGAACAAGAATGGCGGCGGTGGTGTGTGAGTGTGAAGAACCGCCCCGTTGAAGGGTTCTGAGTTTTTTTTTATTATTATTATTTTTTTTTTTTTAATAATTTTTTTTTTTGGGGTAATTTCGGGGCGTACCTCCCAGAATTGTAACATTCTGGGCGTACCTCCCTGAAATAAATTTTTTGTTTTTTTTTTTTTTTTAATTTTGGGGCGTACCTCCCAGAATTGTAACATTCTGGGCGTACCGCCCAGACCCATTTTTGGCAGAAAGTTTCGAAAATTTTTGGGGACTCAAAATTTTTCTATCTCTTGGAAAAACACTTGTTTTGCACCACCAAACGTCTCTACGGCAACATTTTTTATAAAACATACCTGAAACGCGGTAAACAACACAATTTCATTCCCGAGCTTCCCGATTTCCTGAAAACACACCAAAAATGTAAAATCTAACAAAAACTACGAACACACACAAAAATGAAAAGAAAAACAAACCGCTGGGTTGCCTCCCAGTTAGCGCTAAGTTTTTAAGGTCTTCAGCCAGACCGTACTTCCCTTTCACGGAGGCTTAAATATGTAACTTTCACCCAACTTTGACTTAGTAAAGGAACGATGAGTACATTCCCCGTTATCATCATTGCTCCATCTCCATTCCTCAACATGACCTTCCTCCTTCATTTTCACAGCTCCTCGACCATCATCCTTACCTCGATCATGCTTTGAATTACCATTCGAACTCTTCGTAGCCTTTGAACTTTTCTCATTCTTCTCACAACCTCTTCCAGCCTCCTCATGATTGAGCGATGCCACCATACCAACCGGGTCTCCCGTATCCCCACACTTGGGATCATGTATCTCCAATTTTTCAAACCTGTCAACCACAACATCACCTTCCATTGTATCCTCCTCTATTTTACTAGGAGGACACTTGTCAGTAGCAAACAATTTTGGAATAGTATTAATAACCGAATATTTAAAAACATGATTAAATAAATTTAAAGATAATACCCGGCTACCAAACTGCATTGCACATGTGTTTGCTCTGCAATCAATTTGTGTGTTTGCGGTGGACAAGAATGGTCTCCCGAGTATAATCCTTGGTTGATGTCCCGTATCCTCATAATCCACTACCAAGAAGTCCTCGGGGTAGTAAAATTCACCAACTTGAACAACCACACCCCTCAACATACCTCGTGGTTTCTTTGAGGATCCATCCGCAAATACCACCTTTGTTTTAACCTCTTGCACGTCACCCAAATGAAATTGCTCACATATGCTACTTGGAAGGACACTCACCGATGCACCAAAATCCAACAATGCCTTGTTGGTTGAAAACTCTCCAATCTTAACCGGGATCAATGGTGTCTTCAACTCTTCGAACTCTTCCTCATCCTCACTTTCGTCACTGTCTACCAACATGTTGATTGCACTAATAGGAACTCCTCGGACATGCTTTACACCTGAAGAAGAAGTTTGGTGAGCTGGATTAATGTTAGTATCACTAGGCAACTTACCTGGCTCTCGTCTTGAATTCTCAGCAGCTAGTTGACCCAACTGTTTCTGAAATGCTCCCATTGTCTTGTCTTGGAGCTCAAATCTCCGATCAAATCCCTGAACTTTGTCGGTCAACTGTCTGTGGCTGGCGGATAACTGTCTTTGCTCATCGACTATCTGCTTTTGACCATCTACGAGTGAGTTCATTTTCTCCATTAAGGCGGCAAATTGCACTTGCATCCCATCTTCCGGTGTCGGTTGAGCTTGTTGGTAGCTTCCTTGGGGAGGATTTCCACCTTGAGTGTAGGTGTTCCGTTGATAGCCCCCTTGGTTGTAACCGGATGCTCGGCCTTGATATTGTGTTGAAGCTCCACCCTGCACATTAGAAGTTTGAAAGTTAGGATTTAACTGATTATTAGCATTGCCATACCTGAAATTTGGGTGGTTGCGAAGGTTGGGATGGTAAGTGTTGGAATTCATCGCTCCCTGGACATAATTGACATCTTCGCTTTGCTGAACCATGGTGGAACATGCATCCACCGAGTGGCCTAATTCGCCACAACCCGTGCACACCGGAAATTGTGCACTAGCCTTCACCTCTTCTGATGCACCCCCCAACTTTATTTGGGCTACTTGTTTTTCCAAGAGGAGTTTCTGTTGGCGAAGTTTCTCTATCCTTTCCTCCGCCTCATAATCAACCGATTTGACCACTGCAGATCGCGATCTTCTCCCGTTCTGAGCAAGCCTTTTTGATGTGGCACTCAACCTCTCCATGTGCCCCCAATCTACCTCTTCCGTGTTGGTTAGGAATGTCCCATTGCTGATGGAGTTCAAGTCTCGGATATCCTCTGGGAGGAGACCATCATAAAATGCCTTAATGAGATCCCAAGTGTCTATTCGATGATGTGGGCATTTACGCAACAAGTCCTTGAACCGAGTGAGTGCCTCATGAAATGGTTCCCCGGTGTGTTGCTGGAAGGACCGGATCTCTTCTTTGACCTCACTGGTTTTGCTCATCGGAAAGTATTCTTCAAGGAACACTTCTTGCATTTGCACCCAAGTATAGATGCTATTGGGAGTTAGACTCTCGAACCATCTCCTTGCTCGATCCTTGAGGGTATACGGGAAAAGCATTAGCTTGACATCGTCCTGTGTGAACCCCGTGGCTCCAATAGGTATGCATGTAGACTCGAAGCTATGAATGTGATGATATGGTTCTTCGGTTCTTTTCCCGTAAAATTCTGGTAGATGACTC
>JBCNJP010000228.1:83898-115458 GCA_039602395.1 Deinandra increscens subsp. villosa | reverse complement strand
ACTGGGAGTCTTTCCGAACATACACCCGAATCTCAATGCTTCTCCATCAAAGCCATACAGCTCAAATGGCTACACGTCCGATTTCTACCAGAAGAAGCAGACCTGTTATAACTGTGGAGTTCCTGGTCACATTGCTAGAAACTGCTTGCATCGTCCCTTTGAACCTTATTACCCGATGTGTCATACAGTTTCCTCTCATGATTCAATAAAGTCTAAGCCAATAAGGGTACAACAACCTAAGGCAATGAGGACTGTCAATACTAAGGTTAAACCTTCTGATGGAAATTGCGGAGCTGCCAAAGAGCACAAAAAGCTCTTAAATCAAAAATATGTTTTTCCAAATTATGAAAATTTTCATAAAAAGGTGAAGAAACCGATTTCAAAACAACACAATGTTGAAAACCCTAATTTTACCCATCCAAAGGTAACTAAAACTGTTTTGAAAAGGAATCCTGAAATGAAAAAGGTTGAAAAACCTAAAGTCACTACTCCAAAAGTGAGTGAAACAACTCATAAATCACCTCAAATTTGGAAACTTAAATCAATGGCACCCATAACTCCAATCCCTAATTTTACAAAGGGCATGTGTTTGAAAGAAGTAACTTTCACTGACTCTTCAGGTATACCCAGAACAACAATGGCCTAGGTACTAATGGCTAACTAATCTTTCACTATGTGCAGGAACAGTCAAGGAGGACTTTCATTAAACTTTGTTTGTTTGTGATAGTGATTGTTCCAGGCACATGATTGAAGGCATCTCTTCACTACATGACATGCATATCTTCAATGGAGGGTTTGTTCTCCTTCTGAGAGGTAAAACAGAATCAGCATAGAGAGGTAACATCGTCTGACTTGGATAGTTCTTGATCAAATTGCATGTGATATGTCATTGCTTGCAACAAAAACCCAGTTATGGAAAATTTTCAAATGATAATCTTTGAAGGTTAGCTTGACCAGGTTTGGTAGGTATTTTGTGATGTGTCAGTGTGTTCATAAAAATTTTTGAAAAAATAAAAAAAGAGGAAATGAAAAGGAGTGTGTTGTTATTACAAATCAAAAAGCAAGGGGAAGAATAGAAAAGATGAAAGAAAAGTTAAAAAAATTGACCCCTCAAAAATTGTGTTTTTTAATTTTTTTTTTTTTTTTTGTGTGTTTCAGAAGGAGGGAAGTGAAATAAATTCCCGTTTTGGAGATGGCTGACACACGTAAGGCAGATATGAAAGTCATGATCCATGGTGATATGCTAGTAGGCTCAGCTCTTTAATATGAAAAGGTATGCATTACACACTTAAAGATAACATTTGGCAGTTTGTTGGGTAACATCACTTAGGTTAATTGCATTACTATTTTACTACATGTTCAAGTTCCCGATACACATGCTAGTAAGTCCCGAAGATGGTCCTAACGCGATATCTAATCTCGATTGAGAGTGCGGAATCCAAACAATCGAGTGATTCAAGTATAATCGAAATAGAACAATAATAACGATTGGAAAAATAAATAACACAATCAATCACAAACTGATTTAGAAGACAAACACGTTGAAATCTCTGGTTGCAATACACGAATTCGAAATTCTCCTTTAGATAATTTCGTGAACACCCCTAGCCCCTTCTACGAAAATCAGCAACACCAGCAACCTATTTTAGATAATAATAGGTTCTATTTATAGGAGATGATTAGCTTGTTTTCCAAGCTAATCTCCTAAACCCTAATTAACTAAAATTCCCGTATTTGACATTTCAGGCACACTAAACTCCATCTAAACTCTTCCTAAATGAGCCCAAACATGTCTAAATTAGCCCAATGACCCAATATACCCATAACCCAACTAATTTTCACCTATTATATCATATAGGCCTTCAAAATAGTCCGCCAATAGGCGATTTAATACACAAGCCACAAATTATTTCCTTACAATCTTCCCATTGGCTTGTGATATTAAAATTCCTTCTACATTTAATCTTCAGAATTGTAATCTTCGCCTTGGCTTGAGCATGGGCTGGTGAAGATTCTTTATCTTGGACAATCTTTATTGGGCAGCATGAGAGATGTTAGATGGCTCTTTCTCTTTATCAGCATCAACTTGAACTGCAAATGATGACCAAGTAATAAGAGGAGGATTCTCAAGTACTTGCTTCTTTTTAAAAAATGTGGATTCCTTGCTGAATCATCAGTAATTGTCATGACTTGCTTGTGTCTTCAGAAGCATCACTTGAAAAACCAACAAACTTCCCCTAAGCATAGGGTAGGTCCTTTTCTGGCTGGTTCTTCTACACAAACAGTAGCGGCACTCATTGACTTTTCTTTTCCATGACATTTCATTTGCATTTAACCTGTCATGCACAACATGGAACAAACACTAACCAGACAATGACGACTGGTTATCGGGTTAGCATTATTTAACCAAAATCCCTAACATAGGTTACTGGTTTCCTATAAATACTTCCCCTGAACCCGGGGACTCTTCACATTATCTCCCCCTGAGATTATGAGGGAGGTCATACTTTTTGCATAAAACCCTTAAAAATATATTAAAACCTTTAAATTAACCTGGCCAATGTTGAAAATAAACAAAAAGAAACTTAAGATAACACAAAAGAAAAAGAAAAATAAAAACAAGCATACAAAATTACTGAACGAGAAGGTTTCTATGGGATCAAACCGTATGAATCTGACTGAGGAACCCTTTTCAGATTTTGTTACTTTAACACGTCCAGGTGATTGCCAATATACTGATCCACTTTAAACTCTAACCCTTTTTTTAGTTAGGTTGTTTGTTACCTTCTTATCTTTTAAGGTGTATTAATTATGAACAGCAAGAGGGTTTCAACAAATCCTAGGTACATGTTATTACACACTATCAAGCATATAAATTCCCTACCACATATTTTCACAACCTGAACCAGAAGTTTGAAACTGAGATCCAGACTGGATTGATAAGAGAAAGAAAAGATCACATAGATTTTTTTGGGGGGATAATATACAAGTCAACTGAATTTTTGAAACATTTTTGGTAATGCTCTCATCAGTGACAAAGGCTGAGGGTTTTGGACTCTTGAGGGTCTCTTTTCTTGTGCTCTTTGGCATCTTTTGGGTGTATACATACAGTTTTTTTCTTTTTAATTGCATATATTATTTAAGGTGATCTGTAAGCACGTATGCATGGACAACTCCAGGTCATTGCTCACGCAAAACAGAGGAGAGCCTTACATACACGCGAAGCATCCTCAGGTCATTGCTCACGTAAAGCAGAGGAGACACCGACTTTTTGAGCTCAATTTCACACTCTTGGAGACAAACGTGTGTATCGGGAACTTGAACATGCACTCAAATAGAAATGCAATTATCCTAAGTGTTGTTACCCAACAAACTGCCATACGATATCTTTAAGAGTGTAACGCATACCTTTTCAGATCAAAGAGCTGAGCCTACCAGCATATCACCATGGATCATGTCTTTCACATCTTCCTTACACGTGTCAGCCATCTCCAAAACGAAAATTATTTCACTTCCCACCTTCTCAAGCAAACAAACAAAAGATTAAAAATTAAAAAGCACAATAATTTGAAAATGAGGGGTCAACTTTTTTCACATTTCTATTCTTCCCCTTGCTTTTTGATTTTTAAATAACCATATTTTTTTTTAAAACACATTGACACATCACTAAATAACTACTAAAAGTGGCCAAGCTAACCTTCAAAGTTTTTCTTTTTAAAATTTTTCAGAACTGGGTTTTGTTTCATGCACAACCATACTTCAAATCGGATTTGCTAAGAAACAAACAATTAAGACAGTGTTACCTTTTTCTGCTGATGTTTTCAGATTTACCTCTCACAAGGAGAACATACTCCCCATTAAAATCTGCATGTCATGAAGTGAAGAGATACCTCCTATCCTGTGCCTGGAACAATCACTTTCAAAAACAAATAAGTTAACGGAATTCCTCCTTGACTGTTCTTGCACACTGTGAGAGATTACCCATGCCATTGTGGTTCTGGGTATACCTGAAGATTCGGTGAAATAAATTTCTTTTAAGAACATCGCTATGTGATAACAGAAATTGGGGGTGTGGCTGCCATTGATTTAGGTTTCCAAATTTGAGGTGATTTGGGAGTTGTTTCAGTCACTTTTGGAGTAGAGTGTTTAGGTTTTTCAACCTTTTTCATTTCAGGTTTCCTTTTCAAAACAGTTATAGTTACCTTTGGAGGGGTAACTTTAGGTTTTTCAACTTTGTGTTGTTTTGAAATTGGTTTCTTCACCTTTTTATGAAAATTTTCATAATTTGGAAAAACATATTTTTGATTTAAGAGCTTTTTGTGCTCTTTGGCAGCTCCGCAATTTCCATCAGAAGGTTTTATCTTAGGAGAAACAGTCTTCATTGCCTTAGGTGGTTGCACCTTCATTGGCTTAGACTTAACTGATTCCTGAGATGAATCACTTTGACTTTGCGGATAATATGGCTCATAGGGGCGATAGAGAAAGTTTCGGGCAATGTGACCAGGATTGCCACAATTAAAGCAAGTCTACTTCTTGAGATAAAAGTCAGATGTGTAACCGTTTGTCTTTAGTTGATGAGGTGGAGCACTATTTGTTTGTGTCTGCATCTTTGACCCGTTTTCAGATCTTGGGTTGACTGTGGACTGATTCCTCGAAGCTTGAGTTGAATCTATCTTTCCAGTTCTTGTGCTCCATGTATTCTTTGATGTCGAGGCAACATTTCTACAACTGCAACTGTATGAGCCTACTGATGAAACTGGAGACTTGTTTATCATCTTAGGCCTTTCAATCTTGATAGGAAAAGAAGTTGGAGGCTGATGGTGATCTTGGGCCTTTATCCTTAATGTCAGATGATAAACCACCATCATGACCCAAGCCTTTAAACTTAGTGGTGAATGAGGGTCTCTCTTCTCCTTCAATCGGAATGAACATAGACCTTGTTGTCATGAATATCTTACCGTTGGGCCTTTTAGTCATCACCACTCGTTCCCGCTTTACCTCATCTACAACTTTGGAATAAGGAGTCTCGATCTTTGGATAAGGAACCAACTTTTCTTCATCAGCTCTCTTTACTTCACTTGAGCTTGAACCTGCACACTCAGTAGTGGCATTAGTGTTATTCACACTATTTGACTGAGTTGCTTCTGTGGTTGTCTTTTCATCTTTATGCACAGGTTGAGGTCCATATACCATGGTTGCTTCATTTTGGGACTCTTTCAACAATTCATCTGCAGTTTGGGGCAGATTGATGTTGTAATGGGGGAGGAAAATTTCCATCCCCGAGGCCAGAAGTTTCTTTTACTTGCTCGAGTCTCTCTTCAGATTTAAATAAAGCATGATGAGAGTCCATTATTTTCTTTTTTATGACTTGATGTCTTTCAAGGGCAGATTGAGAGGTGTCAAGTTTGGTTCTTAGTTCCTCTACCTCTTTGGTTAACTCTTCAACTTTAGAATTAGCAATCCTAAGATATGTACTTTTATCACTCACCTGAGATTGATGATTTTTAATGTCTAACTTAGCACCTTCCAGTTTCTCTCTAAATGTTTTACTCTTAGCTCTATACTCCCGAAGGTCTCTATCAGATAATTCACGATTTAGGGTTTCATTAATGAACTTCCGTTCCCATTCCTTAGCCTCACACTTGGGATTACAACATATCTCATTGTTGTTGGTAGATGCAGTGTTACCTGGTAGAATGTGTGCCATGATATTCTTTCGGATGAACTTTTAGAGCAAATCAGGTAAAACGGAAGAATCACTATTCAAAAAATAGTGTCAAAAACTTCAAACTGAAAAACGGAGGCCTTCGGAGTGGAATTTGAAGGTCCAAACGAGCTCCCCTGGCTTAAAGACAGGGGTTATTGTGGGGCTCGTTGAGACGGTCGTTTTGGCTGGTATTAGAGCTTCTAACTCTAAACGAGGCCCAAGTTACGTCCGTTTTAGTGAAACAGTGCGAAATAGTGTTTTTGCTGCAAAAAGGATTTTGACCGAAAAGTGAGTTTTTGATCAGAAAGTGGGTTTTCGGTCGGATAAGGTGTTTTCGATCAGCAGGGAGTTGGGTCGAAAAGCTGAGTTCTTGATCGGAAAGTGTGAGCGGATCGAAAAGCCTCAGAGGGGACTTTCCGATTGAAAAGAGATGCTAATCGAAAAGTCACAAGGGGACTTTCCGATTGAGATGGCTGATCGAGAAGTCACATGGGGACTTCTCGATTGAGGGATGACTGATCGAAAAGTCTCAAAGGGGACTTTCCGATCGTAATTTCTGATCGAAAAGTCTCAAAGGAGGGACTTTTCGACTGAGGGAGACTGATCGAAAAGACACGAGGGGTCTTTCTCGATCACAGAAAAGCGACAGAAAGGGCTTTTCAACCAAGAGGTTGATCGAAAAGCTGTTGTTCACAGATCGAAAAGTCTCAAAACTTGTGTAAATCACCTAGCGAGCTCCTATTTTGCGTCCAAAGCTGCAAAAAGACTTCTGAGATTGCTAAAAGCTGAAAAACCACCAAAAACTCAAATCGTTAGTTTACCAAAACCTTGAATCTGATATCGCGAGAGCCTCGAAACTTGCGTTTCTTGGCTCTGATACCAATTGTAAGTCCCAAAGACGGTCCTAACGCAATATCCAATCTCGATTGAGAGTGCGGAATCCAAACAATCGAGTGATTCAAGTATAATCGAAATAGAACAATAATAACGATTGGAAAAATAAATAACACAATCAATCACAAACCGACTTAGGAGACAAACACGTTGAAATCTCTGGTTGCAATACACGAATTCGAAATTCTACTTTAGAGAATTTCGTGAACACCCCTAGCCCCTTCTACGAAAATCAGCAACACCAGCAACCTATTCTAGACAATAATAGGTTCTATTTATAGGAGTTGATTAGCTTGTTTTCCAAGCTAATCTCCTAAACCCTAATTAACTAAAATTCTCGTATTTGACATTTCAGGCCCACTAAACTCCATCTAAACTCTTCCTAAATGAGCTCAAACATGTCTAAATTGGCCCAATGACCCAATATACCCATAACCCAACTAATTTTCACCTCTTCTATCACATAGGCCTTCAAAATAGTCCGCCACTAGGTGATTTAATACACAAGCCACAAATTATTTCCTTACAATGCTTGTCTCCAAGAGTGTGAATTTGAGCTAAAAAAATCGGTGTCCCCTTTGTTTTACTAAGCAAAGACCTGGGGATGCTTCGCGTGTATGTAAGGCTCTCCTCTGCTTTGCGTGAGCAATGACATGGAGTTGTCCATACATACGTGCTTCTAGATCATGAAAAATAATTTTTATAAAAAAAATGCATGTATACACCCAAAAGATGTCAATGTGCATAACTAAAAGACACCCTGAAGAGTCTAAAACCCTCAGCTATTATCACTGATGAGAGCATTATTAAAAATGTTTCAAAAATTCAGTTAACTTTGTATATTATACCCAAAAATCTATGTGATCTATTCTTTCTCTTCTCAACCAAGTCTCAAGCTCAGTTTTAAACTTCTGGTTCAAGTTGTGAAAATATGTGGTAGGGAATGTATATGCTTGATAGTATGCAATGAAATGTACCTAGGATTTGTTTAGAACCTACTTTCTGTTCATAGTTAATGCACCTTAAAAGATAATAAAGTGACAAACAACCTGACTAAGAAAAGGGTTTGAGTTTAAAGAGGATCAATATACTAGCAATCACCTGGACGTGTTCGAGTAACAGATGCTGAAAAGGGTTCCTTAGTTCAGACAAAGACGGTTTGATCCCAAATAAAATCTTCTCGTTTAGTAATCTAGTATGTTTGTTTTCTTTTTATTTTTATTTCGAGTTATTTTAAGTTTTTATTATTTATTTTCAACCATGGCCAGGTTAATTTAAAGGTTTTGATATGTATTATCTCTGGGGAAGTGAGTTTGATGAGTCCTCGGAATCAGGGGGAATATTTTTAGGAAACCCGTAACCTATGATAGGGTTTTGGTTAAATAATGTTGTTCACCCGCTAACCTAGAAACCATTCATCATATACTAGTTAGTGTCTGTTTGTTCCATGTTGTGCAGGGCAGGTTAAATGAAAATGAAATGTCATGGAAAAGCACAGTCAAGGACTCTGTTGATCAAAGCATTGTTGTTGCTGCTACTTGTATTGAAGAACCAGCCGGAAAAGGACTTACCCGTATGAAGAATCTAATTCTTAAGGGAAGTTTGTTGGATCGAGTGAAGCTTCCAAAGATCAAGAAGAAACTGTTCAAAATTTAAGGGGAAGATAAATGCAGACACTTCAAGAAGTTCAACCAAGATAGCCAAGATTGAGCAAGGACCAAAGTTTCATTCAGGAAGAAGCAAGTATTTGAGAATCCTCATCTCATTACTTGTTTATCATTTGTAGTTCAAGCTGATGCTGATTAAGAGAGAGAGCCATCAAATATCCCACATGCTACCCAATGAGGATTCTCCAAGATGAAGAATCTTCATCAACCCATGTTCAAGCCGAGGAGAAGACTACAAGTCTGAAGATTGAAAGTATAAGACATTTAATATCACAAGCCATGGGGAATATTGTAAGGGAATAATTTGTGGCTTGTGTATTAAATTATCCTTTGGCGGGTTATTTGAAGGCCTAATGTAGAGACCTGAAAATTGAGGCTTTTGCATTAGATAGTTTTGGGCTTGTTTAGTATTTTTGGGCTAGCTTGTAAATGTTATTGGGCTAACTTGGGTAGACTAAAGTGGGTTTTAGGTCCGATTTTGGTTGTGTGGGACTAGGGGTTTACGAAATTCCCTAATGAGATTGACTTGTTTACCAAGTCAATCTCAACTATATATAGGACTTCTTTGTGTGTAGTTAGGGTTGCTAGTCTTTTTTGTGTGTGAAGGTGTCATCGAAATTCCTTTGAGAATTTCGATTAAGGTGTAAGCAGTTGCAAGTAATCAATACAAGTGTTTGTTCTTCAATCGGTTTGTGTTTTCTTGTGCTTATACTTTTCGATTATTGTTTATTGTGTTTACTTGAATCACCTAGTTAAACCGGATTCCGCACGGTTTCACTAGACTAGATATCGCGTGAGGGTTAGTTTGATCCTTACAATTGGTATCAGAGCCAAGAAACGCAAGTTTCGAGGCTCTCGCGATATCAGATTCAAGTTTTTGAGTACTAACGATTTGAGTTTTTTGGTGATTTTCAGCTGTTAGCGCATTCGGAGGTGTTTTTGTGCAGGTTATAACTCAAGACAGAAGCATTCGGGAAGCTGTGTTCGCGTTTTTAACACTTTTCGACCCTGCATTGCACTTTTCGATCAGCAGCCTGATCGAAAAAACCTGTTCTGCCGACCCTGTCCGATCGAGAAAGCCCCCCTTTGTGGCTTTTCGATCAGTTCATCTCAGTCGAGAAGTCCTTTAAGTGACTTTTCGACCAGCATTCCCAATCGAGAAGTCCCCTTTTGTGACTTCTCGATCAGTTTCCCCGATCGAAAAGTCCCTCTGAGACTTTTCGATCCACCCATCTCAATCGAGAAGTCCCCTTGAGACTTCTCGATCAGCCTCCTTGATCGAAAAGTCCCCTTTGAGACTTTTCGATCCTTCCTTCACTTTTCGATCGTTTCACACTTTTCGACCCTCATACTTTCCGATCGGAAAGTACTTTTCGATCAGTGCTTCCCGACCGTAAACCACTTTTCGACACTACAGTCAACCTCTTTTTCGTTTCTTTTTACCCTCTGAAGCTATGGCCTTTGACATGTCGAACCTGTCGAGTGTCACTCTGGAAATGGACTCTAAAATCGGAACATCTGCCAGACCACCACGTCTGATGTCTGGCAAGGATTTCATGAGCTGGAAGTATAGGTTCGTCAACTACGTCAATTACAATGATGCTAAGATCATGCGATCGATCGAAGTGGGAGACTTTGTCCCATCTACTCCAGGGGAACAGGGTCAACCACCTGTTCCTAAAGCCAAATCTGAATGGGTAGATGATGATTGGGATAGGGTAGAACGAGATAGAAAGGCACTGGCGGCCCTGACTATGGCCTTATCCCCTGAAGTTGCTGAAGCATTCAAAGAATACACCTCAGCTAAGACTCTGTGGGATGCCCTTATAGCAGCTTACGAGGGAAATGATGATATGAAAGAATCCCGCAAAGAGAATCTGAGGGAAATGTTCAATGAGTTTAACTATGTCCCTGGTGAGAACATTGAGACTCTGCTTCAACGTTTCATCAAAATAGTCACTGGGATGAAGGATGCTGGAGTGACATATACTCAAGTGGAGGTCAACAGGAAGCTGGTCAACTCTCTGCCACCAAATTGGGACAGCACCATTGAACTAATTGAGAAGACGGTGGAAATGTCCACCTCGTCCCTAAATGAGCTCATGTCCACAATCAGAGCCTATGAGGAGAAGAAACAGAAGAGGGCGAGAAAAACTGGCAATGGGGCATTAATGAATCAATTGAATCAAGCTTTCATTTCTCAGCCAGCTGTCGCTCCAGTCAACCCAGTCAACCCACCTTCCACTCCAATGGGATTCATTGCCCAAGCCACTGGGTCGAGCTCATCTGGAACATCAAGCGTTGTCTCTCTGGATGTAAATGCACTGACTAAAGACCCCGGTTTTGCCCTTGGGGTGGGAATTATGAGTTGCTATCAGGCACTTGTAGCAGGTTCACTTCTTCCCACCGATCTGTCACCTGATGATGTGAATCAAGTGAACCCTGATGATCTAGAGCACATGGATATATCTTATCAGATGGGAATGTCTGCCCTACGAGCTAGGCAGTTCATGGCAAAGACTGGGCAGAAGGATTGGAATGGTGGAAAGGGGATAAAGCTGAGTTTTAATAAAGCAAATCTAAGGTGCTTCAATTGCAATGAGTATGGGCACTATGCTAGAGAATGCACCAAACCAAGAGTTGATAGAGAAGGGAAGGCTGATAACCGTGGAGAGAGCATGAAGAAAGAGGTAGGAAAGAATGACAAGGCACTGGTGGTTCAACACACACCGGGATATGACTGGACACCCCAGGTGGAAGACCTCAGTCTAACACTTGACCATGTGGCCTTGCTAGCTGAAGAGGAAGCACAGAAGGAAGCAACTGAGGAATTCCATCACGCATTCATGGCAAACATAACTCCAGGATCCTCCCCCAGCAGCTCTGAGGTATGTCTTAATCCTAAATGTCAATCTATACTCAATGAATCTCAAGAATGGCAAAATAAGTTTTTCAATGAAACATTAAATCGTGAATATTCTGATAGAGAATTGAGAGAATACAAAAGTAGGAGTAAAAACTTAAGTGAGAAATTAGAAGCTGCTAAAATTGACATAAAGAATCTTCAAAAGGACTTGAGTAACAAAACCACATATCTAAGAGTTGCTAATGAAGAAATTGACACATTGAAAACTGAACTTGAACAACTTAAAGGTCAATTAGAAACATCACAAACCAAAGTTGAGCGAAACGATAAAATTGTGTCAGAAATGATGAAGGCTAGCTCACTTTTCTACAACACAGACGCTCGTATGCGTCATCTAAAAGCCAACTCTGGTTTGGGTCTCGGTACTGAAATAAAAGATGAAAAATCCACCCATACAGTACCGATGCCCCTGATGCATGAAATGATCTCAGATTATGAGTGTTCTAAGACCAACTTGGATGCTAAAGCTGAGATTGAAAAGAAATTGGCAGCTTGTCCCATTAAAATTTCTGCTCCTGTTTCCAACCAGACTAATCCTTTTACTTCTTGTGCAGATAAAGGTAAACATGAAGCAGGTGTAGTAAATTGCAAGGAGTCCACTAAAAGTCCCTTGAAGTCTGAAGTTGAATTTTCTGTTAAAAATTCTGATTTTGAGAAACCTGAAACTTTTGTCATGTCTGAGTCAAAAACTTCTGAGTCTTCTGAGTCTTCTGAGTCAAATGGTTGTGTTAAACTTTCTGATTGTGGTGTGTTTAACGTTGGTAAATGTGATTTGAAACCTGTGAAACCCCTAAGAACTGTTAGAATTTTAAGAAGGGGTAAGGGACCACAGAATGATGTTCCCAAACCCACAGGTGATGTTAAAAAATCTGAGGGGAATGTGAACTGCCCCACTCCAAATGTGCAGAAAGTACGGGACGCAAAACCACAGGAATTTGTCCCGTACCCAGAGGTCAACTCTGCTTATGACCAATTCAAACCAATACAACGGGAGTATGTTCTGACTACTAAGCCCCATGGTAAAGCCCTCTGGATCCATAAAAACGCTTCAAAGCCAACTTGGATATCCACTGGGCGGAACCAACCACAGGCTCCCGTGTATCCAAAAAAACAGTCCTGCCATGTGTGTGGTCAACCAGGACACATGGCAAGAAACTGTCTGCACCGCCCTTATGAGCCCTACTATCCTAAGAAAGTCCAACAAAAGACTGTCCCTTTGGGCCAAACACATGTTGGCCCAAAGCCCAAAGTTGGACTTTCAAATCCTAAGGTGCAGAAGTTCACATTTCCACCATCACAGGCAGAAATTCATTCTAGGCCAAAGGCAAAGGCTGCACCGTCAAACCAAAAGGTGCAGCCAGGCCCACCACATGTCCATAAACAGAGGACAAAGCCCAAGTCACCTAATCAGAAACCACAGACTGAGAAAAATAAGGTGAATAAAAATGCTGTGAAATCTTCAAAGATGTTCACTAAACCTGCCAGGGCTCCGAAACCTTCAAAACCTGTCTCTCGCCCTAAGCAGGACAATTTTCAAAAATCACCTGCTCCACCTCAACCTGTTTTCAAAAGGTTTTCTGAAACCCCATTTTTCTCAAAACCGGAATCAATCAAAAAGAAAAATGATGATAGGTGGAATGTCCCGAAAGTGGTTAATTTGTCCTTCAAGCCAACAGGAGTGTACAAAAAACACTCAGTGTCTTTTCAAGAGGTCAAAGGGTCTAAATTAACCAACAATAATCTAAAAGGGCTTGGGAAAGAAAATCACCACAGTGATGTCAACAATAAAGACATTCACAGTCCAATCAAGGACAGACCAGTCTCACCCAGACCAGTTAAGGCCTGGGTACCAAAATCTAACTGATCTTCTCTGAATGCAGGAACAGCCAAGGAGGCCTGTCAGCAACCTATGGTACGTTGACAGTGGTTGTTCCAGGCATATGACAGGCGACATATCACTTCTACACGACTTGGAAAAATTTGATGGAGGTTATGTGTCGTTTGCCGGAGGAGTTGGTGGATATATCAGTCAGAAAGGAACGGTTCGCAATGGTTGTCTCAGCTTCCACGATGTCAATTATGTGGAGCAGTTGAAACACAGCTTGTTAAGTGTTTCACAAATATGTGATCGAGAGTATCCAGTTCTTTTCAACAACAAAGAGTGTCTTATTCTTAAACCTGGATACTCCATTCCCGATGATTGGGTGTTGATGAGAACACCCAGATTTGGAAATTCCTATGTGCTAAATATGCAGAAACCCCCCACATCTGAGGTGGCCTGTCTACTTTCTAAAACGGCTGTGAACCATGCTCAGCTGTGGCACCGAAGATTGGGGCACATGAATCTGAAGAACCTGAATCGTCTAGCCAGAGGAGGACTTGTTAAAGATCTTCCTATCAAAGAATTTGTCCTGAAAGAGAAATGTGTGGCTTGTGCTAAGGGGAAGCAGCACAAACGTCCACATAAACCGAAGGTCTTCAGCAGAATCTCAACTCCTCTAGAATTGCTTCACATGGACCTATTCGGTCCCGTCAGTATGTTAAGTCTTAACCGATGTGCGTTTTGTTTAGTTATTACTGATGATTTTTCACGTTTCACTTGGGTGTTTTTCTTGTCCAAGAAAAGTGATGTTGCAGGTATACTAATCGCCTTCATCAAGCTCATTGAAAATAAACTCAAGCTGCAAGTGAAGACCATTAGGAGTGATAATGGCACAGAGTTCAAGAATCAGACAATCAACAATTTTTGTGCCGATAAGGGGATTGAGCATCAATTCAGTGCTCCCTATACACCCCAGCAGAATGGCGTTGCAGAAAGACGAAACAGAACCCTGATTGAAGCTGCTCGCACCATGCTGTGTGATTCAAAGCTGCCAACCATGTTCTGGGCAGAAGCAGTTAACACTGCCTGTTATGTCCAGAATAGGGTGCTCATCAATAAGCGGCAGCAGAAAACGCCATATGAGCTAATCTACAATGATAAGCCCAGAATCGGTCACCTTCGGGCGTTTGGGTGTTTATGCACAGTCTTAGTTAACACTGATGTTCCAAAATTTGCTGCTAAGGCTGATGAATGTTATTTTGTAGGTTACTCTGCCAGCTCCGCTTACAGGGTCTTCAACAAATCTACCGGGATTGTGATGGAGTCCACAAACGTGGATTGGCTAGAAGACAATCCATCTGATGGCGGAGTCGGTCCTCCTCAAGCTTTCGACTACAATCAATTCTTCCGCCCATTGGGCTTAGACCCTGTTTTAGCTGAGGAATTTTATGAAGAAACAATTTCAGGACCATCTGTCTCACACTCCATCACGAAGCCTCCTGTCCCTGCTCCGGTATTAGATCCTACACCAGTACAGGAGACGGTTGATCCTGTGGAGTCTCAAACACAGGAAACAGATGCAGAAGTTGACCCAGCCCCCGACTCTCCTCAGACACTCGGAGCTGATCCAGAAAATGAAGCAGTTACACATGAAGAACCCGATCTATCAAATCTGCCTCCTGAAATTCCAGTTCAAGCTGTTGCAGAGACCAGAATTCAGAAGTACCACCCCCTGGATAACATCATTGGTCCCTTAGCATCTGGGGTGGTCACAAGAAGCCAGTCAGGAGATATCAATCATTGCATGTACTCCTGTTTCATCTCACAGATTGAGCCCCCTAACATCACAATGGCATTGACTGATCCCAGTTGGGTGGAGGCCATGCATGAAGAGCTCAATCAATTTTCACGGCTTCAAGTTTGGAGGTTAGTAGAAAGGCCAGCTGACAAAAAGGTCATCACCACTCGGTGGATGTATAAGAACAAAAAGGATAATAACGGTGTCATTGTCAGAAACAAGGCCAGATTAGTGGTTCAAGGCCACAAGCAAGTTCAAGGTGTGGATTATGATGAAGTGTACGTCACCGGTGGCCCGATTAGAGGCAATAAGGGTCTTCTTAGCATATGCTTCATATATGAATTTCACGGTCTACCAGTTGGACGTGAAAACTGCTTTCCTATATGCTGAGATGGATGAGGAGGTTTATGTCACTCAACCTCCAGGGTTCATTGATGAGGAGCACCCGTATCATGTGTACAAGCTTGACAAAGCTTTATATGGGTTGCACCAGGCTCCTCGGTCGTGCTACAAGACTCTAACTTATCATCTTCTTGCTCATGGATACACAAGAGGCATTGTTGATCAGACGCTTTTCAGAAAGGAAGTTGAGCATGACATTATCATGGTGCAAGTATATGTTGATGACATCATCTTCGGTTCGACCAATGAAGATTTGTGCAAAGAATTTGAGAAGGTGATGCGCACAAAATTTGAGATGAGTCAGATGGGCGAGATGGAGTTTTTCCTCGCATTGCAAGTGAAGCAGAGTGACAGTGGGATACTGATCCATCAAGCTAAATACGTCACTGAGATTTTGGAAAAGTACAAGATGATGCATGCAAAGCCAGTTTCCACACCCATGGCAGCACGACCTGCACTTACCAGGGATCCAGATGGGTAACCAGTAAGCGAGCACATGTACCGGTCCATGATTGGATCTCTGATGTATTTGACTGCCAGCCGTCCAGATATCATGCTCGCTGTGTGCCAATGCGTACGCTAGCAGGCTAATCCGAAACTCTCTCATCTCTCTGCTGTGAAACGTATTTTTAAATATTTGAAGGGTCGGCCTCGTCTAGGCCTCTGGTACCCTAAAGAGTCTGGATTTAACTTGTATGCTTTTTCTGACAGTGATTATGGTGGCAATGAGCTTGACAGGAAATCCACGTCTGCTGGAGCTCAATTTTTAGGCGACAGGCTGGTGTCTTGGCAGAGTAAGAAACAACACACGGTGTCCCAGTCGACTGCCGAGGCGGAGTATGTTGCTGCATCCGCCTGTTGCGCTCAGGTGGTTTGGTTGCAGCATCAGCTGGGAGATTACGGTTTGAATTTTTTCGATACTCCCATTTATTGTGACAATAATGCTGCGTTGCAAATTGTGAAAAATCCCGTGCAGCACTCTAAAACCAAACACATAGACATCAAAACGCACTTCATTCGGGATTGCTATGACCGACGGCTGATTCATTTGGAGAGGGTGGCATCGGATGACAATGTGGCGGACATGTTCACGAAACCCCTTCGAAGTGCAAATTTTGAAATGTGTCTCAAGGGCCTCTGGATGATAGCCTTTGATGAGTAGTCTGGCAAATTTATCTTTTTCCGTATTTATTTGTTTCTTTTATTTCTTATTATTTAAAAAAAAAATTGAAAAAGTTTTAAAAAAAAAATATAAAAATAGTGTCCTTTTTGGTTATTTGAAAAAAATCTAAAAGCAAGGGGAAGATATAAGTAAATGTCAATTAAGTGTGCTTTTAAATTTTTTTTTCTGGGTTTTGATTGACCGGGTTGGGAAGTGATATAAATTTCCAGGTGTTTGCTGACTGACACTTGTAAGGTGGATGTGAAAAGCAGTGATTCATGGTCGATATGCTTGGTAGGCTCTGCTGACAATCAATCAAAAGGTATGTTTTATCACAACACTTGAAGATAACGTATGATGCTTGAAAGGGAACACACACTTAGGTTAGTACAATTTCTATTTGACTGTGCATCAGGTATCCTGAGACACACGCCCGGTTCTGAGTATTGATGTCATGCTCAAAAATCCCATTCCCTCTGCTTTGCGTAAGCAATGACCTGGGAATGTTGTACGTGAGTCAGGACTCCTCTGTTCTGCGAAAGCGGAGACCTGGAAGCACCCTGATCCACGTACGTTTTAAGATCACATTGTATATATGATAAACTAAAAGATGCCAAGTGCACAATGAAAAGAGACCCTCAAGCGTCCAAAACCCTCAGCCTCTGTCACTGATGAGAACGTTGTTAAAAATGTTTCAAAAATTCAGTTGACTTTGTATATTATCCAACAAAACCTCCGTGATCTATTCTTTTCTTTTCTCAACCCCTTTGGAGCATGACGTTGGGCTTAAGGAAAGGTGTCGTGAAAAATGTTGTACGGAAACCAGGTGTGCTTGATAGGATGTAAAAATTGTACCTAGGACTTATGTGTGTGACCTGGATAAATTGTCATAATTAAAGAAACCTTAAAAGATAAATAATGTGATGAAACTACTTGAGTAAGCGAAAGCAGCATGAGTTTAACGTTGGACCAAAATACCGGCAATCACCTGAACACGCGAAGTAACCGAAGCTAAAAAGGGTTCCTCAGTCACAGACTATCTGGTATGATCCCTGATAATGCCTCTTCACTCAAAACTCAGTAGGTTAAGATTCTTATGTGTTTATGTTTTTTTATTTTTTAGTATTTTATTTTTTTTGTTTCTTGTTAATTACGTTTATTTTTTCTCAACTTCTAATTTTGTGTAGTTTTTAAGTAAATCTTGCCAGATTGTAAACCTCTCGTGCTTGACTTTAGGGGAAGCTTTCAGTAAGTGAACGGGAAAAACTTGGATGTTTTTTTTTTAATTTTAAGGTTGTGAAAAAAAAAGGGTTATTACTTTATTAAAAGTTTGGGTGGAATGTGAACATTTCTCAAAATTAGGAGGAGGTGAAACAAAAATTTTCAAATAAAAGAGAACGGGAACCGGCCCCCTTTCTCTCTCACTGTTCATCCAACCTCTTCTCCTTCCAAACCCTAGTCGACCATCCACCATCACCGATCAACTCCACCTACCTCTGCCGCCGCCTTCTCGCACCACCACAGCCACCTCCAACCTCCTGCGACTCCACCATCACCATCCCCGTCGAGTTCCGACCGCCACTGTCCCCCTTTACCTCACAGAGCCGCCACCGCTGCCCCTTTCCGATTCACCTCACTCCGCCACCGCTAACACCATCCGACGCCATCTCTCTAGTCGGAATCCACTTCTGATCACGTCACTGTGCTTTGTTTTGCGTCATGGCGCCTCGATTGAAGCGTGCGGCTCGACCCCCGATTGATCGGCTTGAGTAAGTTTTTGAATTTGTGAAATCTTTGGTCGGGAATGAATAGATGATGGTTTGGGAGACGCATTTGAGTGAAATCATGTTAAATTAAGTGTAGTTTGAGCTTTTCGAATGAGTTGCAGGTTTGGAATGAAGGAGATGATACTTTTCGGTCGGTTTAAGGGCTTTTCGATCAGCCCCTCGTGCTTTAGATCAGCTCTGACGCTTCTCGATCGATGGTTGCCGATCAGCCTTTAGGCTTTTCGATCAGCCATCATGCTTTTCGATCAGCCATCATGCTTTTCGATCAGCCATCATGCTTTTCGATCAGCCTTTAGGCTTTTCGATCAGGAATCCAGACTTTTCGATCAGAAACTTCGGCTTCTCGGTCGAGAGTGACACTTTTCGATCAGGTGCTTAAGCTTCTCGATCAAGCTCAATACTTTTCGACTAGTATTCTCGGTAACCTTGGACCTTTCCAATTGGATGGATGCTTTCCGATCGAAAACCCTGTTTTTCGATCGGAAAGGTACCTGATGATATTTTTTGATGGTTTTCATTCAATTTTAAGTCGTTATGCTGTCCATTTTTCAAGAAATCCCTAATCTAATGAATGTTTTGTGTGTTTTGGTTGTTTATCTGTGTTTGTGAGCGCAGGGATTTGGAGTTTGTAAAGGATCATAATCAGGTAGCGAATTTGCTGGACCCGCCTGCAGAATACAAAGAGAAGTAGCTATCGATGATAGCTGGTTTGAAGAAATGCTGTTTACATTTTGCTCTCACGACAAATCCGGTGATTTGCAAACGGATGATGCAAGAATTCTGGAAGACAGCAGAAGTGTCTGAAGATGGAAAGAAGATTATTGCCAAGATTCAACATACTGAAGTAACCTTCACTGAAGAGAATTTCAGACAGGCACTCAGACTAAAAGATGTAGCTGCTGATTCCACGTTGCTTGATAAGGAGATGGTGTCCCAATGTTTAAAGGAAATGGGATACATCACAGTCTCTCCTCCCACCATGAAAGCTCTCATTCCGCCATACTGGAGAATGCTGGCACATTATTTACAAAAATGTGTCATTGCCAAGAAGAGCTCTACGGATCAGCTGAACCAAGTGCACACCCATGCAATGGTGTCACTAATCAGAGGTGTTCGGTTCAACTGGTCTAGGATGATTGTTGATTTGATTGATATTCAGAAGGTTCACAATATTGAATTGGAGAATCAAAAGAAGGTAAACAGAGAATTCTCAAGGCAGTTTAGAGAACTTTACAAGCTGATCAGGCAGCTGAATTCAGAAAAATCAGGGCAAGGAGATAAAGTTGAAAGAGGATCAGGTGCAGGTGATTCCTCACAATCACCAGTATTTGATTTTGAAGCTGATATTCCTGAAGAAACTCAACCAGTTTTACCTGATGCCTCGAGTGAAGATAAAGATACCAGGGATAGAGATTACATGACGGTTCCAGCTTCTGATTTTGATGGAGGTTGGGAGTCACAAACATTTGCATATCCACCTGAAAGGTATCTAATCCAGTTGGGTGAACATTTTCATGATAAGCAAGGTATTACTGCACCTGTTAAAACCTGGATGTTTGATGGAGAGAAGAACATGTTTGTTGTGAGAAGAAGGGGTCAGTATCCTTTGGAATACTACAAAAGCTGGACTCAATTTTATTCCTGGACGAATGTGGATTTGACCATGCTTTATCAGGCTCCATTTTCAAATCCGTCAAACAATGATCAAGCCACATACTTCTATAAGAAACTGGAAAAGGCTGTGAGGAGTAAGTTCAAGAGGTTTGAGGAGTTTCCTCACAAGAAGTCATATGTGAAGAAATACAGGAGTGTCTTCAAGTGGGATGGTAAGAAAAGTATCCCAGGGAAGGAGGATGAAAAGCTCAAGAAGTTTACAAATGTCTTGTATCCACCTACTGACAAGACAAAGACGATACTTCTTCCTATGAGACATCCTGAAGACTGCCTGCATGATTTCCAGACCTGGGCTTATAGTGATTACTCCGGTGAAGCCAAGATTCTCTGCAAGTCAAAGACTATTGATGTCATGGAAGTTCATGATCTGATGCGATTCCACAAGAAAGACATCATGGTTTTAGCTAAACATCAGATTGAGTGTAACCCAGACACTGAGGAATATGCAAAGTGTTACACTCGGGCAGTAGCTGAGATTGTAGCCAAGGAGATATGGTATGATCCAGCAACCGTAAATTTGTCAAAGAAGTTCAGGATGTGAAGACAGTCTAATGCTCAAGCCTAGGGGAAGATTGTAGAGACCTGAAAATTAAGGCTTTTGCATTAGATAGTTTTGGGCTTGTTTAGTATTTTTGGGCTAGCTTGTAAATGTAATTGGGCTAACTTGGGTAGACTAAAGTGGGTTTTAGGTCCGATTTTGGTTGTGTGGGCCTAGGGGTTTACGAAATTCCCTAATGAGATTGACTTGTTTACCAAGTCAATCTCAACTATATATAGGACTTCTTTATGTGTAGTTAGGGTTGCTAGTCTTTTTGGTGTGTGAAGGTGTTATCGAAATTCCTTTGAGAATTTCGATTAAGGTGTAAGCAGTTGCAAGTAATCAATACAAGTGTTTGTTCTTCAATCGGTTTGTGTTTTCTTGTGCTTATACTTTTCGATTATTGTTTATTGTGTTTACTTGAATCACCTAGTTAAACCGGATTCCGCACGGTTTCACTAGACTAGATATCGCGTGAGGGTTAGTTTGATCCTTACACCTATGTGTTAAAATTGGTGGAAATTAGTTGGGTTATGTGTATATTAGGTCATTGGGCTAGTTTAGACATGTTTGGGCTTAATTAGAAAGAGGTTTAGAGGAAGTTTAGTGAGCCTATGTGGTCTAATACGGGAATTAGAGGGTAATTAGGGTAAGGAGAGTAGCTTGTTCACCAAGCTTGTCCTCTCCTATAAATAGAACCCTCTAATCACTAGAAGGGGTTGGTTCTCTTGTTATTGGGTGTGAGGGCTCTAATCCGTAACCTAGGGGTTTACGGCTTAAGGTGTGTTGGCAACCAATCGATCGTGTTTAATCAACGTGTTCTTCTTCATCATCGGTTTGCGTTTTGTTGCTTGTTTTGATTGTTATTTAATTTATCACGTATTGCTTTCTTGAATCACCAATCAAACCGGATTCCCCACGGTTTTGGTTGGCTTAGATATCGCGTGAGGAACTGATTTGATCCTTACAGGATGAAGGATTCATATATCCCACATATTGTGGAGTACCTAAAATGCAAAGAAATCTTAGTAGTAATGAAAGGGAGAATTTTCAAAGAGAACAAAAGGCTTAAGAAGTTCTCATTATGGCATTGTCAAAAGAACTTTTACATCAATACAAGACTTGCTGGAATTCTAAAGAGCTATGGGACGCACTTTCTCATAAATGTGCTGATAATGAGAATATGTCAAAAGAAAATGTGAGTGATGCTAATACAACTGAATCTATAAAAGAGGCAGACAGTGAGGAATCTAAATCTTGTGCATATTGTAAGATGTATGATACAGGTGGTTGTGCCACTATGGCAGAAGTTCAGTTGCAAAATGATAACACCGAGTTAGTGAAGAAAGTTTCAAACTGACCGTGGAAAATCATGGTTTGTTAAAAGAATTGGAGAAATGGAAGAAATAAGCTAAAGAAGCTGTAGGAGATTTTGATGATTTGTTTGAAAATTCAAAAAATAAAGTTGATGTTCTTAACAAGACATGTGATGAACTTGCTGCGAAAGCTATGAGTTTTCATAATGAGAACACAATTTTGTTTGAAGCTAAAGCTGAATTGATTGAAGAAAACAAGTTATTGAAGACTAATGTTGAGATTTATAAACAAAGATGGGAAAAGGTTATTTAAGAGACGCGTGATGCTCATGGTGAACTGAGAAGAGAAAAATATGTGTCAGATATTGCTTCTAAGAAGTTCATTGATTCTAAAAAAGAATTAGCAGTGGCACAAACAAAAATGACTGAGTTGAATATAGAAATATTGGATCTAAAGAGGCAGTTGCATAATTTTATTAATTCTCTATCTTTCACAAGTTACTTGTGTAATGATAAGAACTTTCAATAGGTGTTTGGTGATGTTATTCTGAAAAGCATTCCACGTCCTGTGTTTATTGACAATTATATCAATACTTTGAAAGCAACGGAAGAAGTTTTTGATTACTCAAAGTTTGCTGATAATTCTTCTGAAAAGAAGAAAAAGTGAAAGCCATAGAAGAAAAATTTGATGCTAGCAAGGGAACTAAACTCGCCTCAAGTTCTACATTTTTCGATAAGGAAAAAGTGTTTGAAGGCAGTCCAGGACATGTTAAAGTTCAAAATTTTTTAGAGATTTTGATTGATGAATCTTTGTGTTCCAATAAAGATGACTTGAATGCCATCAAGGATGAATTTTTCGACTTGCTCTACAAGGTCATGAGAAACCTAAGTCTGTACCAGATAAATCTAAAAAGAATGGTGGTATGGGATATGAAAGCAAAGACGAGAACGTGAATGTTGGAAGTGATTTCGAAGATATGTTTGAGATAGAAAAAATTGTGGAGGATGTTAAGGTTCACAAAGAAAAGGAGATTCCAGTTGAGAATCATATCATGTGTGAACCTGATGTTGAGTTTCTGTCGAAGAATTCTAAGTTAGAGCGACAAGAGAGGTATTCTTCTCAAAATTCATCAATAACCACAGAACCCATGTCATCTCCTAAGCCGGTTGATGGGTGAGTTTTCTTTTATTGCAACAAGACGGGACATGTGATTCGGAATTGTGCTATTGGACAAAGTCTTTCACATGGTTCATACCAATCATCATCATCCGATTCAATTATTTTCAATGAGATACCTTCTAAACAAATTCAGAAAAACTAATGAAAACCAGCCCACAGGAAGCCAGTTGTTGGTAAAACCTCAAAATATGATGATTTGTCACCATATTTTTCAAAAATAAAACAAAATTTTAAATCTGCTACATCAAATAGGTTTTATCATACAGATAAATTCTTTGGTTATGAAAATGATTCAGATTTTTATGATTCTTCATTTGAAAAATGTTCTTAAAAACCTTCAAAACCAAAGAAAACTAAACCTGTTATCCCAACAGTTTATCATGATGGATCGACTGATCAATGTAATCGTCGATGTTGTTATACTTGTCATCAAAAAGGACATCTTGCTTATAATTATCCTATGAATTTCAATAACTCATCATCATATGCCAAGCATACAAAGTTTGTTAATCCTGATGGCATAATTTATAATGAACCAATGCCCAAGAGTTAAATTTTCTAGAAAAAGAAAGTTGTTTCTGAATCTCTGGGTATTTTCATTCATCATTCGACCAAAAGGCTCATTAGAATATTCAAAATAAAAAATGGAATGGAGACTAAAGATTGTCTCCCAGCCAACACTGATTCTCTTGAAGATACTGGTCGACCCACAACTATGGAGGGGGGTCGGGGTTTAAAAGACTTATTATTTTCCAATGTATCTAGGTACTTCAAAAAGACCTGTTAGTGATTTTCCAATTGCTGACAGTGAGATACGTGTGGTTGTTCTAAGTTAAATTGCATCGTTCCTATCTTTGAAACACTGATTTTCAAAAACATCATTAAAAAAAACGTGTCAAATGTTGATCGATCATTTTCATTTTTGTTATTCAATTTCTTTCGTTCATAATTTTAGGGAGAGAAAAAAATTGGAAAATTCAAAAAATAGAGTTTGTTGAATTTTACGGGGGAGAAATTATGAAAATATAAAAAAAATAATGAAAATTTGAGAAATTGATCTGACAAAAGCGAGAAATGATAGTACATCAGCATAACTTTATCTGCCATTATAAATTAAGTTTGAGGGTTGTAGGTACTTGCATAATCTGTGAATGTGCATTACTAATCTGATATCTTCAAGTAAGATATAAACATAAAGCTTTCCTGATGATCTTTGGTTATTTGCTTCTTGATGAATGTTGTGTGATAATTCTGTCAAAAATAGAATACGAGATATCCTGATGAATGCATGTGTTCATTTTGAAGGATTTAAACTTGTTTGATTTTCTTTATTTTCTCAAACGATTGGACATTCTCTCTGTATCAAAAGATCGACCTGATTGTTGTTCGGTTGAGGTTCTACTTTATTTTTCTTGGTGTTTCGTATAATTCATCGGAATTTCTCTGCATATACGTAAGTATCGACCTGATCGTTATTGAATTATACAACTTCAACTTCTTTTGCTTTCTTATTTTCTCAAATACTTGGGCTTTCTCTGCGTGTCCATAAGACCAACCTGATTGCTAGGTATTTGAGGTTCTGCTATAATTTTGCATGACTCGTCAAGGATGATTAAATCTCTAAGAAAATTTGCTTCCATATGATAAACATGATGATTTTCCGGTATTTATGATATAGTGGAGGCCGAGTTATCAGTGCATGATAATATTACCTTAAACATATCTGCAAACGATAAAAATGATTGGTTCGTACTGAAATAAACATAAATGGAATGGAGACCAAAGATTATCTCCACAGCCAACACTAATTTTTTTTAAAGACACTGGTCGACCCACAACTGTAGACGGGGGTCTGGGTTTAAAAGACTTATTATTTTGCAGTGTATGCAGTTATTTCAAGAAGACCTGTTAGTGATTATCCAATTGTTTACAGTAAGATACTTGTGGTTGTTCTAAGTTAAATTGCATTGTTCCTATCTTTGAAACACTGATTTTCAAAAACATCATTTAAAAAAAACGTGTCAAATTATGATCGATCATTTTCATTTTTGTTATTCATTTTCTTTCGTTTATATCTTTAGGGAGAGAAAAAAATTGGAAAATTCAAAAAATAGAGTTTGTTGAATTTTAGGGGGGAGAAATTATGAAAATATAAAAAAAAATAATGACAATTTGAGAAATTGATCCGACAAAAGCGAGAAATGATAGTACATCAGCATATACGTTTATCTTCCATTGATAGATTAAGTTTAAAGGTTGTAGGTGCTTGCATAATCTGTGAATGTGCATTACTAATCTGATATCTTCAAGTAAGATATAAACATAAAGCTTGCCTGATGATCTTTGGTTATTTGCTTCTTGATAAATATTGTGTGATAATTCTGGCAAAATTAGAATAAGAGATATCCTGATGAATGCATGTGTTCATTTTGATAGATTTAAACTTGTTTGATTTTCTTTATTTTCTCAAACAATCAGACACTCTCTGCGTAACGAAAGATCGAGCTGATTGTTGTTCGGTTGATGTTCTGCTTTATTTTTCTTGGTGTTTCGTATAAATCATCGGAATTTCTCTGCGTATACGGAAGTATCGACCTGATCGTTGTTGAATTATACAACTTCAACATGTTTTGCTTTCTTATTTTCTCAAATACTTGGGCTTTCTCTGTGTGTCCACAAGACCGACCTGATTGCTAGGTATTTGAGGTTCTGCTTTATTTTTGCATGACTCGTCAAGGATGATTAAATCTCTAAGAAAATTTGCTTCTATATGATAAATATGATGATTTTTCGGTATTTATGATAGAGTGGAGGCCGAGTTATCAGTGCATGATAATATTACCTTAAGCATATATGAAAACGATAAAAATTATTGGTTCGTGCTGAAATAAACATAAATGTTGTATTTGCAATTATCTTGGCTTGCATGCCGATTAAGGCCGAAATTGAATTATGCTAGATGCGTTATGTCTGATATGATCTTGCGTCGTGATCTTTCTCGCAAAATAAAAAATAGAGTCTAATTCTATATTGCATTTTTTATATTTATTTCAGAAAAATCAAAAAGATTTTTTGTGTGTTTTAGCATAAACATTATAAAAGTCAAAATGATTTTATTTCTTTTTTTTTCGATTGATCGACACAAGATACTAAAAACATATTTTCAAAACATATATTTTGGGTTCTCCAAAGGAGATTTTTGTCCAAGATTAACATATGTTGGCTTGAAAATGGAAAACCGCGTTTCTGTCCGTAAGGATCGATTCAACCCTCACGTGATATCTAATTCACGAACACCGTGCGGAATCCGGTGTTAATGGTGATTCAAGAACAATAAACAATATAACTAAACAACGATTAGAACAAATAACCACAAAAGCACAAAACACAAACCGATTAGAACAAATAACCACAAAAGCACAAACCACATGTGCATTTTATATTTGATTTCAAAAAAATCAAAAAGATTTTGGGTGTGTTTTAGTATAAACATTGTAAAAGTCAAAAAGATTTTATTTCTTGTTTGTTTTCTATTGATCGACACAAGATACGAAAAACATATTTTCAAAACATATATCTGGGTTCTCCAACGGAGATTTTTGTCCAAGATTAACTTATGTTGGCTTGAAAATGGAAAACCGCGTTTCTGTCTATAAGGATCGATTCAACCCTCACGCGATATCTAATCCATGAACACCGTGCGGAGTCCGGTGTTAATGGTGATTCAAGAACAATAAACAATATAACTAAATAACGATTAGAACAAATAACCACAAAAGCACAAAACACAAACCGATCAGAAGAACGAATACTTGACTTTGATTAGAATCGGTTGCAAAAACACCAAAAGAAATCTGTAAACCCTTAGTCTACGGTTCAAGCCACCTACCAAAAACAAACAATAAGAAACTAGGGTCCTATATATAGGAGATCACAAACTTGGTAAAAAAGTTATTCTCCTAACCCTAGACCAAACAAAATTTGGTCCTATCACATAACAAAACCGGCCGGGCCCCTTAACCCATAAACCCACTAAAACTAGCCCATTTACAAGTATTTTGTAGCCCAGTTACACCAAAATAAACCAAATGCTAAACAAAATAAACTAATTTAAAAGCCTCAAAATCTAGGTCTTTACAATCTTCCCCTAGGCTTTAGCATTAGCTGGTCTTCTAAATTCTGAACTTCCTTGACACTGTCACTGATGTTGGACCATACCACAGCTTCTCTTTCACCAGAATGTCTTTCTCATGGAACCTCAGCAAATCATGTACCTCCGTCACACCAAGGGTCTTAGTCTTGCAAACAATCTTTGCTTCAACTGTGTATTCACTATATGCCCATGACACAAAATCAAATAGGCAATCCAGGATGCTTAGGTGGGAGTGTTATTGTCTTTGCCTACATAAAGCACATTCTCAAACATCTTTCTTGATCCCTTCTAATACAGACCTCTGTATTTCTTTACGAATGATTACTTATGAGGAAACTCGTCAGAATTCTTGAACTTGCTCAACACAGCCTTCCTCGGCTTCTTATAAAAGTGATCTGTGTTAGGACAAGTTTCTATGTGTGGCCGTTACTGTGCGAATTGGAATGTAAATGTCTAGATTGTTGCCTAGGTTGCCAACGTACCAAGCTTCGTACCAAGTGGTACGTTGTAGCATACCAATGGTACGCTGGTCATGCTGGTACGTTGGCAGGTTTATCTATAAATAGGTGAAGCTTAGCTGGTCAGTTTAGAGTTTTGGTCAGTGGTCTTTGTGTTGATAGGAGAGGTCTGTCTAACCTCTCCTAGAGCTTCATTGATGTATACTTCTTCGGTTTATGTAATCATTCAACACGATTAATGACTGATTCTCTGTCTTTATCCTCTATGATCTGGAAACGATCCATATATGGTTTTACAGTCTGCATGTTCATTCCTGGATGGGTTGAAGAACGGAGCATGATAAAGATTCATTAAATCAACCTTCTTCCAAGAGTAGAATTGTGTCTAACATTTATAGTACTCTAATGGACAAGGTCCTCTTCTTCTAACCACATATATGTGATTTTCCTCATCAAAAACCTCCACGATTTTGGTTCCCATGTAATTCCTCTTTTATCATGGAAATGATCACCAAGTTGAATTAAGTACATCTCAAGGGGTTGTGCATAACTTTTGGCTTCCCATCCACCATCATACTCTGCAGTAGGTACAATCATGTAGTCCCGGTCTCTTGATCATTCTCATCATCAGCATTATTAGGCAATATTGGGCCTGGCTCAAGTACATTAGGAATATTAGACTTAAAATCAAACACATGGTCTTGTGTAGAACCACCTGCTCCAGAACTTCCTCCTTAACTCCCTGGATCTACACTATCATCTTTCCTTGATTTTGACTTACTAGAGCTGCTTTTTCCTCTTGAACTCAACTGTTTCACCAGCTTGTGTAATTCTCTAATTTAATGAGAGAATTCATGATTGATCTTCTTCTGGTTCTGTAGCTCTTTGTTGTGAACATACTGAATATCAAGCATTTGAGCTATCACATTTCTCTGGGCTTCATTCGTATACTGCGGTACAGCTATTTCAGATCTGAGCTCTATTTCAACCATATATTCGACTGTTTTAACTGCTTTTCCTTTTTCCTCTCTTGTTGGTTGAAAAGAGGATGAGGATTGACCTACTCCTGAACTGGTGGAGTGAGGTACTCGTGGTTCTAGTCTCCTTCTTCTTGGGTCATTAAGGGCTTCAGTTAGGTGTTGTGTTGCAACCTTGACTTGAGAAGTTACATCTTCATTAACAGAAGTACCGAGAGGAGGATCCTCTGTTGCTTTCTACTTCCTTGTCAATTGTTCTTCAACAAACTCACTTAGAAATTTTGTTTGTTTGTTTGGGTTTTGATAAATTTGATCATCAAAGAAAAATTGGGTAGCATAACGGCTTAAAAATAGACAATTGACGATCGAAAACCATCACCAGGTACCTTTTCGATAAAAAAACTAGGTTTTCGATCGAAAAGCCTCCTTCTGATTGAAAAGCCAGCTTGCTACCGATGACCCTGATCGAAAAGTGTATGTTTGCCGAGAAGCCTGATCAAAAAGTATGTCAAACGATCGAAAAGGCCAAAATCCTAATTGAAAAGCTTATCATAACCGAGAAGCCTGATAAAAAAGGGCTTGCCTTCGATCGAAAAGCCCGTTATCAATCGAAAAGTTTCTCAGTCCCGAGAAAAATTGATCAAAAAGTCTCTTTGTTGATCGAAAAGCTCGTCTTTCTCAACGATACACCTGCAACTTCAAATAACAGTTGATTTCGAGTGTGTTTCCTCTCGGTTTTAACTCTAAACACCCAAGCATGAGATTGCCCAAGAACCAAGCACAAATTAGCCCTAATTTACACATACCCGACATCATCTTTAGCGGGTCTCGCACCTCACTTCAATCGGAGTGCTATTGCACTTTTGAACACAAAATCAACCCTAGGAACACATTTAGGGGAGATTTCCGACCATAGTGGGGTGATCGGCCGATGCAATCGGCGGTGGGAAGTCGATGAATGACTAGCAACGGCAACAATGACGGCGGAGGGATGTGAAGGTGATTTTGGGGTCGAGAAGTGACGGGAATGGTGGTGGCTTGGTCGGAATAAGGTGGCCATGACCGTGGTGGAGGCGGATGGTGGTGATCGGCTGTGTTGATGGTGGAGGATTAGGGTTTCGGTGGTAGTGTTTGAGAGAGAAGATGGGTGTTGGGGAAACAAAAGAAACCGATCGGTTTCTTGAAAAGTAAAATGGGTTTTTTTTCACTTTCCCCCTCCCCTTATTTGTTTTGACACAAACCAACTAAACCTTTAAACTTATAGTTTTTACTAAAAACTTAAATGTTTTTCCCAACTTTTCTTGATTTAGTTGCTTTGACTTAAACTTCCCCTGAACTTCGGCCCAAGAATTTTATTCTGACAACTTTATTAAATATGATGCACCTAAACACTTTACAGACTGAGTTTTGAATGAGAAGGCACATTAGGAATCATACCACGGGACGTGTGACAAACCACGGGACGTGTGACAAACCAGGATCCGAGTCATCAATCATACCAAACCATGAAAAAGAGTTTTAAAGGAAGGCGGAAGCACAAGTAAAAGTAATAACAATGTTGCGCAAAACACGCGCCCAAAACCATACGGAAGGAAGAACCATTAAAGATTTAAAAGGCAATTTATTGACCCAATGCAAATAATGCGTCCTAATCGTGCTCCGGGCCTAGATACTTGTGAAAGACATGCTATGTGTGTCAGCGCAAAGGCTGGTGAGCTCATAAAAATAATGTAAAAGAATAAATGTCGAACCAATGTTTGAACAATGTAATCATAATTGTATTTATAGCAAGCTAGGCCAAAATCGCTAACACTATGTGGTTCACAACCAAAGCATGACTGTTTGTGTTTGTAATGCCTTTCCACCATCATCTAACACGGATGATGATGATACTGTCTAGACTAATGTTACACCCGTTCGACACCCTATCGAGTTAGAGGGACTAACGCGGGTTGGGTTTGTCAAAGCCAGTAGTACTACTCAATATAACCTCGCTTTCTCAGAAATTAACAGCCGAAAAATGTAAGGACTTCAAATATGTGTTACGTTCACACATACGTGATCAGCAATACAATTATATTACCAATACTGTTTGTAGCATGCTTTTCTCTCTCAAGGAGGTACTTAGAGAGAAAGTGTTAGAGAACTCACCTTCGGGTGCTCGACAAGACTTGAAATAATACAAGTGAAATGAACCAGTGACTATCCTACGAATCACCTATATGTTACAACCATGTGAGACTACAGTGCGAGAATGACACGACTGACTCGATCGACCCTAACGACACGTTGGTGACTCGTTAACAATTAAGTTTGGTTTTTTCAATTAATAATTCCATATCCTGAAGGTTTCTATATTGGGAAAGTTTCTATAATTAACATCTTTCTATATTCAGTAGATTTCCATAAATAGCATAACACCAAGTATAGCAAGTTAGCAAATAAACATGCGAGAACATATAACACATAATCTAGCATGCACCTAGTTGCTATATAACATCAACACACGTGATCATAAGCTAGCTTCTCAACACATATAACATATTTCATGCATTACACATATTCCATGTGAAATTATGAATTATTTAAGTTTCATATTAGAGTTTCCCAGTTCAACAAGTTAGACACACAAGCATACCAAGATAATTTAAAGTCACTAACCAAGCTTCTTAGATTTATCCAAACCGTTTCATAAAACTATCAAGTTCAAAGCTTTTGGCATCCATTTAGAGTTCCATAATTTTAAGCACAACAGCCCGACTATATTAATATCATTTATACAAAAGTCATAATCATGCTGATTGCTTAGATAGCCCAAACCATTTACTTTATAACCATAACTCAAAAAAATTTGGGCTGCTGCGCACTGTTTATGCAAAAGCAGAACGGGGATCGAAATCTCCATCAACTGGAGTGATACCACCTGGGAAAGAAAGAAAACACAATAAAGTTTATGCTGGAAAAATAATTCCCAATTCGGTTAAGAATTGAGTGAGGTATGGCCTCTCGAAGTCGACCCGTTTTTCTAACAGGAAGCTGTAAAAAAACGTGATGCTTCCAAGTTTGTATAAAAATTTCGGTTGAACCATTTTTGGAGTT
>JBCNJP010000228.1:58500-83398 GCA_039602395.1 Deinandra increscens subsp. villosa | reverse complement strand
AGAATGTTGAAGCTGCAAAAGCTAAGATTTCTGAAGAAAAGGAAAAGTTAGTTCAAGAGGTTAAGAAATGGAAATTTGATGCAGAAGATGTTGTTTCTGATTTCAATAATTTGTTTGACAAGTCCAAAATCAAACTTGATCTACTTACAAAAAATGCTGAAGAATCTGCTGCTAAGATTGAAGCATATCAAGTTGACATGGAAAAATTGTTAGATGAGACGCGGGAATTGGTGAGTGTAAATAAAGTTCAGAAAGCAAATCTAGAAATTCGGAAGCGGAATGAGGATAAATTGAAGAAAGAATATTTTGAGGGCATGGAAAATCTTCGTATGCAAAAGTTTGAAACAAACAAAGTTGCCAAAAGATTGATTGCTACTGAGAAGGAGTTAGCTGAAGCACAAAAACAAATTTCTGATCTCAAGATTCAAGTCATTGATGCTAATCAATTGCTAAACAATGTTTCAAATTCTCAAGTGTTTACAAGTTTTTTAGCTAATGATGCTAATTTTGAGAAGATGTTTGATAAAACAGCATCACCACCTGCTCAAATCAAGGAAGCCTTTAAAGAAATGAAAGAGAAGGTTTATGATTGTGATTACTCTAAGTTCTCATTATCTAATTCTGAAAAACAAAAGGCTGTGAAGTAGAAGAAAATTAAGAAGAATAAGAAGAAGAAAGGCAAGAAATCTGAGATTCCTCCTGCTCCAATTTTTGTTTGTGGTTCGTCGTCTGCTGACAATGAGAAGTCTGCTACTTCAAGCGATAAGATTCGTTCTCAACCGGAATTTGATGAGAAGATCTTCTACGAGCAAAAGCATATAAATGAAGTCAAAGCTGAATTTTCAAGGTTGACAAAGGCTAGACACCAGAATTCAAATTCTGAGGAGAAAGTTGTTGGTAAGCATGTGGGTGTGGGATTTAAAGCAAAAGATGTAAAAGATGAAGAGGCTCTAGCATTATCATCTCAAGACTTGAAGAAATTGAAGATGAAACAAGTGAAGAAGGAAGTCTATAAAGCTGAAAAAGTTCAACCCGAGAGGTTTTACAAACTCAAGGGTTCATATCAATGGTTTTCTGATAAAGAATTTCCCCTTCATTGTGTTGATGCCAGAAAGATTTCTGAGGTTTTTGTCAAGGATGATGCTCTTTCAAACATGAAGAATCAAAAAGCTAACGTTTCTTCTGATGGTTCCTTAATCTCGAAGTCCAACATCCAAATGGGTACATGATCACAGGCATCAGGTATATAATTCTAATTCTGATCATGCTTGAGATATTCATGTTTATTCTTCGCATGTACATCAAAAGTGGGACAAATCGAAACGAATATGTTATATTTGCCACCGAACAGGGCATATGGCAAAAGATTGTCCACTACCTGCTAATTCATCCCAAAGGTTTCACAAGAAACCAGTTTTTGGTAAACCTGCCAAACCAATGTTCTTTAATGAACAAGGCAGAGTTTTTGATGTCGTTGAGCCTACATTTTTTTTTAAAACAAAAACGTTTTGTTCCAATATTTCAAAAGAGTCAAACTGTAGGTTCCTCATCACAGTCACCCGTGATTATTTCATCAAAAGCTGAATTACCAAAACAACAACAATGGAAACCTAAGGTGGTTTCTAAGCAAAACCAGGACACTGGTCAACCAGAAGCGATTCGCTTCGGGTCATTAATGAACTAATCAGTTTGACCAGTGTGCATGTACTTCTAGAGGACCTATCGACGATTGCAAAGTTGTTAATGGAGGAGTATTCTGCATAACTTAAATTTCATGATCAAATTTTCAAAATCTGCAAATGTTCTGAAATTCTTAAAATGCACCATATTCGTGTTGATTGATCATATTTTCTTTACTTTCAAGTTTTTCTAAAAAAGTCAAAAATAGAGTCTTGTTTTTGAGTAAAATAAAAATCCAAAAATAGAGTTTTTATTTTAAGGGGGAGAATTGTAAGTAAGGGGGAGTATTGAGAAAAAGCATGTTATGGGGAGAAGGTGAAATACATGCCAAATATATAAGGAAGGTGAATACATGCACAATATATAATTGTGAGAAATTGATTATTCGGAAATGATGGTACATTGGCTTACGTATCTGACTCATGAATAGAGTAGATGAAAGGGCCATAAGATCATTGCTTGATGTCTTGGTAGTCTCGATAAATCAGAAAGTATTCAGATGTGATATTCATTAAATACTAATGCTTGACCAAGTGGACAACATCATGATGCTTATTTCATGACACAAAAAGAAAAATAAGTGTAAAAATAGTAATGAGAAGTCACTGTTTACACATGTGTTCATTTTGCAAAGATATAAACTTGTTTGATTTTCTTTGTTTTGTCAAACGATCGACTTTCTCTGCGTGTCCACAAGACCGACCTGATCGTTGTTCGTTTGACGTTCTGCTTTATTTTCTTTGGTGTTTCGTATAACTCATCGGACTTTCTCTGCGTGTACGGGAGTACCGACCTGATTGTTGTTGAGTTATACAACTTCAACTTGTTTTATTTTTCTTATTTTGTTAAATCCAAAGCCTTATCTGCGTATCGAAAGATCGACCTTAAGGTAGACAATTTAATGTTCTTATTTCTTTTTGCATGGAACACAGTTGAAAATATCATGAAAAACATTATGCATTGTGAACAATCACAAGTGCTATCACACAAAAGGAAAAAGAAAGAAAAACAGGAAATGTCTAAGTATGTCTGATAGTATGGGGTACACTGGTCAAAGAAAATCTAATTAATATCTTAACATATCCAGATGTTATGAGTATGATTCTGTCTAAGTTTAAGATGGACAAATTATACCGACAATCAGCATGACTTGTGAGCTTCAATTAGTTGAAATTGAAGTGTAGTTCAGTGCGTTATGATCAATATGATCCCATATAGTGATCTTTCTCATACCAAAAATAATGTTTGATTCTGTATTGTGATTTCATTTCATTTCAAAAAAGAACAAAAAAAATTTCGGTGTGTTTTAGCATAAATTTTGAAAAATCAAAAAGATTTTAGGTTTGTTTTGATATAAACTTTCTAAAAGTCAAAAAGATTTTATTTCTGTTTTATTTTCGATCAGATCAACACGTGATACAAACTCAAATCTCAAAATCAAATCTTGGAGTCTCGAAGAGACGTTTTGCACCAAGATTATTTAAATGTTTGCGCAGGTTACTAAAGTGCAATATTTCATCACTTCAAGTCTTCTGAAGTTATTAATAAAAGACCAGATATACACTAGAGGTCATCAAGTATTCAAGATCAAGCTAGGATTGAGTTGAGGAGGAGTTTGTTCGACGATTCATTTCATTGGACGAACGGATTCTACACTTGAGGGGGAGCTAAATTGAAGATACAGAGTTGATGATGTTTAAGAGATACTGCACACGACGAGGGGGAGTTTGTTGATACCTGACATGTGTGTCGTGTGAAGTATCAAGCAGAGTTCAAGTTCAAGCCAAAGCATACTTGGCCGAACCTGGTCCGAACCAGGATTTCGGACTGGCCAATACTGAGGTTCGGACAGAGATCGGCCAGTCGACTATAAATAGAAGTTTGTTCTTTGTAATGAAGGTTTTCTGAGCGTGTAAGATTTCTTAAGTGTGTGTTTCTGAGAGTGTTTTCTCTGTGTCATTTCTAAGTGTTCTCTGATTGTAATTGTTCATTTGTGATTAATAAAATAATCGGTTAATTACTTTTCGATGTCCGAATAGCTAGATTGAGTAGACGCTCCGATGCTCACGCATTTTCATTTTCCTTGTGTTTATCTTCAATTAGTTTCACCAGATTCCTCCACAGTACTCTTTTTTTTAAGATTAGAGCGACCATTATGGAGTATACTGATTCACTAGCCTGATCTGATGATCCGACTTTTGCAGTTAGGCTGTAGATGAGATTGTGCATCATCAGTTTCCACTTTTTCTCCAATTGATTGGTGATTATTCCAGAGATTGTGGTAAAGCTTGTTCCTTTGTTCAATGAATTGATGATTTTGAGAATTTCTGTTTTATTTGGGGGTTGAGCAGGATCTTCTGGTGCTTTGAGGTCAATAACTTGTCAGAAGTCTTCTTCTGAAAACTGTAAAGTTGTTGTAGATCGATCTTTGTTTTCAAAGAGTGCTTCAATCCATACCTTATTGTTCACAGTTTCAGTTTTTACTTTTATGGTTGACCAGACATTCATAAGAATCTCTTTCGTGATTTCTTCATCTTCAGTGAGAGCTGTCATGAGAGGTGTATATCGTAGTGATTCTATGACGATTTGTACAGCGTTGGAGTAAGCCGGTGGATTTAGATTTGCTCGCATATTGTTTTGCTGGATGTTGAATGTTCTGAGTGGGGAGATTTGAGAAGATGATTCCATGTTGATTGTTTGAAGAGATCTTTGCTTGGTGAAGATGATGATTTTAGGAACAAAATTTTATTTGGAGAGTGAGTGAGGGTTTTATGGTAGGAGAGAGATTCTAGGGTTTTTAATGGCTCTTTTTCACTGATTGGATTGACTGGGTGGTGTAAAGGATATCCATTGGATTATTGATTTTTCTCGTAACTGAAAAAGTTACCGTTCCTATTCATTTGGAGCTTTTAACATCTTCATTGTCGTTTGGGATTACTAATGATCTTGATGAAGGATTAATTTTGATCCCAAATTTTGAGGTGAAGAAATTTTTTTTCAGCAGAGATTAAATGTGTTCTTCAACAACAACAGTGGAAATTATCGTTCCCTTTTTCATCCTTCTTTCCCTTTCTTCACCTTTTTTTTTGTTTTTTTTGTGTGTGTGTGAGTGTGAGAGAATGCGTCAAAAGGTTTTCCCTTCATCTTTTTTGTTTCATACTAGCATTCCAGCTTCTGTACAGAATTACTTCGGAATTTCCGGGGTGATTCCGTATGACTAGTTTCTTGGTGAAAAGGCACATAATTTTCAGCGATGATGTTCTAAATTTACACAATTTTGAGTTTTCCTTACAGCATCCCCATAAGATTCTATTTCAACAATTTTACAAAAAGTTACCTAGTACAGAACTTATTTAAACATTAAGTTTAAGTGAGTGCATGTAGTTCTACAGGTACAAGGTATGATAATTCTAGTGGGCATTGGAGGGTGTGCTCTGGCTTCAAGCTGGAGGGGAATGTTGTTATGAGAGATAGGTCTCAGGCCCTCATCTTCTTCCTCTATTATATCATTTGGAAGTCCAGTGATATGAAGACCAAGATACCTTTGTGATGGTAAGAGTTGGGTGTGATAGTTGCGAGGAATTCCTTCCCATTGCTTGGCCTGGTAAATCATGCCTGTCACGAAACAAGGATATAGAATAAATCTCTCTTCTATAGGGAGGTAGCAGTTGTTTTTCATGTTTTGTAGAAGATATTGAGAGATGTTCATGTCCAGTCCGTGAATTAGAGCATGCATGACCATTTGGGTATCATGGTCAGCAAGATGATGATTATTGACCAGGGATGAGAAGCAGAGTTAGACTTGAGAGAAGAAGAATTTCCAGATGGGGGAAGGTGGAATCTATTGGCCTATTCTTTGAAACAAATCTCCATTATACCCAATGTCGATGAAAGTTTCAATGATTTGGGCCCTGTTGATGTGAACAACTCCATTTCTGTCATTTAGATTGAGAGCAGAGCGAATGAAGACCTTAGTGACTTCAAAGGAGAGGTTTTTCACTCGTTCTTATTGGGCTTCCAGGTAGGTTGGGTTCAGATTTTGCATTGACGCAGAATTCCCTTAGAAATTCGTATCTGAAGGGAGTGTTTTGAGTGAGTGCAAAACCAACAGCACGAGTTTGCAAGAACCTCATCATTCTGGTAAAGGTTTGTTGATGGTTGGAAGTATGAAGACAAAGGTTGTGAGTTTGGTGAAGTGGGATTTGGAAGGCTTGTCTTTCTAACAAAGCTCGAAAATCTATTTTCTGATGAAGATTTGAATGAAGATTGGGTTTGTTTGGATGTGAACTTGGATGAGTTGAGAGTGATATCCATCTAATTTTAATCTGGAAGAGTTCAGAGGTCTGGATATTTGGCAGTAAGACTTTTGGGTTTTCTCGTCTGCTTAGGCCTCTGATGGAGGTAGTTGGGATGGTTTGTGAGAGGGAATTAACTCTTATTTTCATCATTCTCCTATTTTAGAGTTATTATTACCGCTTTTAGGTGCCTTAACTCACAAAGATCTGTTTCCTGATATGCCTATTGTCATTTAAGTAGGTGATTTGATGGGCATCATTTCTTATCAGGAAGAGAAAGTCTACTTTTTAAGAGAGATTCTAAAGTGAAAAGTGTCTTTGAGATCATTTATTGATATTAGAAGAAAGAAGAAAAAAATATTAATAAGGAACATTTTACGAAATGAGAAAAAAAAGAAAAGACTCCCCCTAGATATGTGCAGGGATGGGAATCCTTTGGTTGGTACAAATATTCTTCAGAAATTCTGAAAAATATATGTCAACTTTTGAAAAAGTCTTTATTTGGTTTTTAAAACCCATTTGTTTTTGGGGGTTTTGTTTATTGTTTCAGTGTTTTCCTTTTTTCTCTTTATTTTAACATACTTGGAAGACACACTTAAAGAGGTGTTAGAGTTTGCAGAGTACATTTGTTTTATGTTGTAGTGTTTTCCAATCAGTTTTACCATTTCATTGTACTTACAGTGCTTGTATATGGTGCTCTCTCCAAAACTTTTAAGATTTCGACTTGAGGAGCTGGTTGACTCAGATTTGGTTTTGTTAGAGTCATCAGGGTTGGACTGAGTGTTAATTGGAGTTTCAGCAACTGGACTTTTGTTTTTGGCATAGTTGTCCAGTTGTGATTCATTTTGACTGTTGTTTTTTACAAACACAGTCTTGGATGTTTCTTCTCCCTTGTACATACCCGATCCCTTGGCCATAATTCCTTGGTGTGCTTGTCATATTTTCAAGTTGATCATGAGCCTTTATGAGACCGTTTAATTTTTTGTTTCCATGCGCAACCTTCGTTATAAAGTTGCACGTTCAGTCTCATAGTGATCAAATTTTGGCTTTGTTGCTCAAGTTTTGTGTTTTTAGTTGTCTTAATTTTAACAATTCTTTTTCTCTATCCCCTTTTAGTTGATGAAGTTCAGATAGGAGAGAGCTAATTTCTTCTTCAAAAGTTCTAAACTTGTTTTCATTTAAAAGTTTGTTTCTTTCAGAGTTTTCTTGAAGAACTTTGTAATTTATTGACATGTTATTGAATTGAAAGACTAGATCAATGTGAGAAGAACTTACTTGTTTTCCATGTGAGGTTTCAGATGGATCAGTTGAGAGAGATTTATCATTGGTCATGAAACATCTGTTGGAATGGAATTCTTCATCTGATGATGACGCTGAGTTCCAGTTCTCAACCTCAGCCATTAATGCCTTTACTTTCTGCATGGCCTGTTCATATTTCTTTTTATAGTATGCAACATCTTTGAGTCTTTTGTGCTTGCATTCTGAGGCATAGTGGTCCATTATTACATATTTGAAGCACTTTATCTCACTCTTGTCAACTTCAAGTTTGTTGTATTCTGATGACTGTTTCTTGCTTTCTTCATTTTTTGAAAAAATTGTTTCTGGTTGACTAGGGAGGATTCTTTTTGAGTCTACCAAACTGTTTGGTCAATAATGCCATTCATTTTTCAAGTAGAGATAAATTAAGGAGATTCAATTTATCTCTTTTTCAACTGTCTTCAGCTGTTTTCGTAATAAATACCAAGTTGGTGTTCAATTTGCTTGTTCTTCACACAAACGCATAATTTGTTCTTCTCGTAATCTTTATCTTCTGATAGTCCAGAACTCCTTCAGGACTCTTCATTGAAGACTATTAATGCTTCGCATTAGAAGCCTTCTACAGAAATGAGGATTTCTGTCGAAATAGCATCAAGCATGCACAAAAGATTTCACTAGATATTATGTTTCTCTAACATTGGTCAAGGTCAATAACGCAGAACTTCAAGAGACTCGAATAAGGCTACTCCTGACAACATGACTAGAACACTTATATATAAGAAGTACCAGCGGCGTATCCACCATGCCCTTACCATATCACATTCGTCTCCTTATCCTAAATAACTATAGGTTCTATTCTATAACACACAACATGACTTACCGTGATTCCCATGTACCGAATCTTATAATTATGTGTGCACCCATAATAACTTAATTCATTGCATAGTCTGCATAGCTTGACTTGTTATGTGTGGGAAAACATAAAACATAAAACTCCTAAATCATAGTTTTTGTCTCATGCATAAAGAATGTCCATAGAGAACTAGTTACCAAAATAGTAAATGCTCCTGGATAATCAAGTTTTGTGTAAATCATGTTCAACTAAAGCCAAGTTTGTATGCAATCATGTTCACGAACTAAATCAAGTTCAAATGTGATAAGATGACAATTTCACAAGAAGCAAAATATATACATTCGTAAGGAAATGATTATCAAGTTCACAAGTTGTGGAACATAAGGTTCCCAAGTAATATGTATCAAATTCCTATGTAATCATGTTGTAGGTAATCACACACACCAGATAAACAAAATTGTATGTAATGGAACACTGAACTCATTTGAAATCATGAAACAACCAAGCTTGTTTGTAAATGAATATCAAAATCATGATAATAAAATCATAGAATAACCAAGTATGTAAATGAATATTAGAATCATGCTCATAAAATAATCATTCATGAATTCATAGAAAAAATTAAGTGTGTAAATGAATGACAAGTTTTTAGAAAGTCAAATTCTTGAATTTTCATGTTTTATAGCAAGGTTTGGTATCAATAAAACAAACTCGACATTCATGCGGGTAATGGGTTGATTAGGGAAAATACTCAGTCTGACTTCTAGTCCCTGTTCCCAAAACACCATCAGTGCTTATATATAAGGTCTACCGCAGCTAACCCACAACACCGTTGGTATTCTAGAGGCGTACTGGTCACCTACCGATACTACCCTTCCAGTTAATACATTTATGTCACTTAGAAACTAAGTTTTGACGGGATTGAAAAGTAGAAAGACAAATGCGATAAAGAAGAAGTAAAAGTACAAGGATTTACTGCCTCATAAAGTAATTGTGTATGTGTGTAATTGTGAATAAGATCAGGGGTTCAAATAACATAAAGTAGAATTATTTATGGACATAAAATATAAGACACGAGATACTCATGTTTGGACACCTAAGTTATAGTCTAGATCACCACGTCTAATAACAATTCCACATAGCCACGGCTCAGATACCAATCTGTCTCACCCCAACCGTCGGCGAAACACGTCGGGGCATGATGATTGTCCATAAGCACATGACACTATTTAAGATTTAATAATTCATTTAATTAAATTCCAAAGTCATACAATAATTACAATTGAACTTAAATGAATAAGAATAATTATTGATTGACTTAACTAGGTCCAATAGCGTCCTATGTGTACCATCCATCATGAAAGCTTGATTCTCAAAAACCTGAAAGACACGCAAAAGGGTCAACTATCTACATAGTTGGTGACTCATAGATTTAATAGGAAACAATTAAAGGAAAAACATTTGATAAGGTTTTTGCAAAGTCATAATGTTAAACTAAATGTGATAGTATTACTCTAATTACACACGTAATCGTCACCCAATACAAAATGATGTTCAATTCCTCAAAGAAATCTTTACGATTATGATGTCCAGTTTCTCAACAAAACCACTACAATTATGATGTTCAGTTTCTCAAAGAACCTCTAAAATTATGATGTTCATGGGACTTACAAGTTTTCAATTTCCTCATAGGAATCTCATCAATTGCTCATAAGGCTTAAGTACTGAAATTGCGTGAGCAGTGGATCGTCTACTCGGTCGTATCGAAATCAATGTAAAACGATGAACACAAAGAGTAAATACAAAAGCTTTGTATTAAGACCACAGAGAATACACACTTAGGTTCACACAGTAGATTTGACGAGTGTTCCAATTCTAAACAAGACTAAGCTATTTATAATTGAACATGACTATGCAAAAACACGATCAGCCGAACTGCTAGTTCGGACAAGTTCGTGTGCATCCGAACTGGCAGTTCGTCTCAATTCGGACCAACACATTCTTGTAGTTCTTTGTCTTGCTCTTGATACTTCACATGATGACCAAAAACCTTGTACCAACAAACTCCCCCTCGACATGTGCAGTATCAACTTCCACATAATCTTGTATCTTTAATCACACTCTTCCTCAACTTGACGATGAGTCTGATCTTCAATACTTGGCTTTGTAGCGTGTGTTATCTTTATCAACAGCTTCAGAAGACATGAAGTTGTGATGTTCTCTTTCCACTAAGAACCCTACCAATATAAATAATCTTGGCGCAAAACGTCTCTTTAAGACTCCAAGATATTTAGATTTTGAAATTGATTTCGTATATCGTGTTGATCAATCGAAAACAAAAATAAACAAAATCTTTTTGATTTTTCAAAAGTTTATATCAAAACACACCTAAAATCTTTTTGGTACTTTCTGATATGAAAATTAAATGCAATACTGAATCAGACACTATTTTTGTCTTTTGCGAGAAAGATCACAACTTGGGATCATATTGGACATAACATGCTGAACTACACTTCAATTTCGATTATTGTAGCATATAAGCCATGTAGGTTGCAGATATAATTTGTCCAACTTTGAACTCAGGTAGAATCATACTCATAACATCAGGATATGTTAAGGTATTGATTAGATTTTCTTTGACCAGTGTACCCCACACTATCAGACATACTCAGATATGTTTTTGTTTATCACACTTTGTGATTTCACTAGTGATTTAATACATAGTGATTTAATTCATGATATAGTCAACTGTGTTCCATGCAAAAAGAAGTAAGACCATTAAACCATCTACCTTAAGGTTGATCTTTCGATACGCAGATAAGGCCTCAGATTTAACAAAATAAGAAAATAAAAACAAGTTGAAATTGTATAACCCAACAACAATCAGGTCGATACTCCCGTACATGCAGAAAAAGTCCTATGAGTTATACGAAACAACAAGAAAATAAAGCAGAACCTTAAATGAACAACTATCAGGTCGGTCTTGTGAACACGCAGAGATAGTCCGATCATTTAAGAAAATAAAGAAAATCAAATAAGTTTAAATCATTGCAAAATAAACACATGTATACACAGTGACTTCTCATTTTCTTTTCACATATCTTTTTCCTGATATATCATAAGATACGCCTCAAGATGTTGTTCACTAGGTCAAGCATCAGATTTAGTGTATATCACATTTGTATACTTTCTGATTTGCCGAGCCTACCTAGCACATCGAGCAATGATCTTATGGCTTTTTCACTTACTTTATCCATGAGTCAGAGAATATCAGCCAATGTACGATCATTTCCCAATCATGTCGGATACAATTTCTCATTTTTCAATGTTTTTGTCTTTTCATCAAATTATCTCCCCCTAAAAATGTCAGCTCTATTTTTTAGATTTTCATTTTTACTATATGGAAAACGACACACTATTTTTGGATTTTTCAAAAACAAACTCCCCCTTAAACTAAGACATAGTGAAGACCAAAACAGAAATTCATCAACCAACACGAATACTAGCAGTTTAGCATTTTGAAGAACAAAATTGATTTGAAAATTCATTTTAAGTTATCACAAATATTCCACCACTAGCAATATTTCAATTACTAATAGGTCTTCCTGAAATACCTGCTGACACCAAATAAAACATTAGTCGCTCTGGGATCGACCCGATTCAACAGCGTCAGATCGCCCGGTGTCTTCCACATAGTCCTCACTGGCCTTGGAAACAACTTTTGGTTTCCATATCAGTGAGTATTTTGATTTTTGATCAGCACCAGAATCAGTATCAACTGGCGTACTTGGTTTGAACCAAGACGGCTTACGAGTTGAATTGACCTTTGGAGACCATGGTTCATCAAAAATGTGACATTTGTTATCCACATATTTGGCAGTGTTGTGGATATATGAAGTCGTCGGAAAATCAGAAGCAAGATGTCCAGTTTGAAGATATGCATAAAAAATGTTTGAAATTTTTTTTGAATTTTTAGAACATGAAGAATGATCAGAACCAAAATTATCAAAGAAATCATCATAGGAATCATACCTCGGAGATTGACTCCACGAAGAAACCTTAGATTCAAAGAAAGAACCTCCAAAAGAAAAAAAAACTTCTTTTGCCGGAGGATGTGATTTCTTTGAATTCTTGATCTTTAAACCTTCGTCTTTCATCTTGGATTGTTGATCTTGAACAGGTAATTCTTTAATCTCAAACCCCATACCTTTATGCTTATACCCTGAAGTCTTTGAAGATCCAGATTGAGAACCAGAAGTGTCTCTCCCTTTGGCTTCTCTAGTAAATATATCTTTAATTTCCTTTAGCTTGTTCTCACGCACCAAAGATTTAATACCTTCTTCTTCAGACGAAATGTTGATAGATTTCTCAATTTCATCAAAAATATTTTCATTTTCCAAAAGTGATGAATTGGAATCAAACTTTGGAGCTTCACAAAATGTTACTTTCTTCTTTGATTTATTTTTCTTCTTCTTTGCTGGTGTTGCAAATTTGGAATAATCAAGCAATTCAGCTTTAGGATCAAGAGGAGCAGATGTAAACTCAGATAAATTCACCGGTTGAGGAACCTTGTAAATATCATCCTATTTTGAACTATTTTCACTCATATCCTTCTTATATAAGAAATTCAGCCAAGTTGGTGATAAGTTGCAATTCTTGACTTGCCTTTGTAATTCCAAAATTTCCTTCTTTAATTCAGAATTTTTTTGTTGAGCAGCAAACACCTCTTTTTGTGACTTAATGAGCTCTTCATTGATATCATTGTACTCGTATGTTTGCAGCTTTCTGCTTTCACATTCAGACAATACTTATTCAGTAACTTTCTCCCACTTCTTTTTGAATATCTCAACATCCTTCGACAACACTTCTTTTTTATCTTGAAGAAGAACATTTGCGTCACGAAGTGTAGACAATTCTTCTTGAAGTTTCAAAATTGTATTAGCAGATTCAACAGCAAGTGCATTTGCTTGTTCATATTTCTGTTGAACTGGATAACTCTTCACAAATAACGCCTAAAAATCATCAGCAACTTCCTTAGCTTCAGCTTTGGCCTTTTCACACTCTTCAACCAGCTCATTTTTCTCTTTTACCAAATCTTCATTCACATGAACCAATTCATAATATTTTTTCTAAAATTCTTCTAATTCTTGCTTTAGCATGACAATCTCTTCAATTGATAATTGAGAATCTCTTTCTAGACTTGCACTCTTTTTGCGTAAACTCACACATTCAAGACATTTAGATTCTTTAGCCTTTCAACAATTATCCACCAACCTCTTCGACCAGTGATATGTTTGAACTACAATCAGAATTAGTTAGAACGCTATCATCTAAATAATGAGCTATTAAATCAACCTTAATATTAGCATGTCGCATTCTTGTAATTTCATAATCTACATTCCAGGAAAATTCATTTGGATGTCAAAATATTTCTGTCATTGTATCATCAATAAACACAGATACTTTTTGATCCTTTTGATCTTGATTTGGTAAATGAATAACCATATGAGCATGTTGACCAGTCTTCAAGTTATTATCATTTGACTTTGGGCATTCTCGGGCAAAATGTCCATTTATGGAACATTTGTAACATTTAACCTTTGATTTGTCCAACCCGATCTTTCCATCTTGATTCAACCTCTTCTTCCCGGTTCTGCTAAAGAATGTCTTCTTTCTTTGAACCAACATAGCATACTGCCTCAAATCCATCTCTTCAAGATGATCATAATCAATCTGATCATAATCTTCATCTGTCAATTCTGCATTACTTGCTAACCCAGTAATAACCCTAAAATATGAAGATACTAATGCCGACATTAAAGCCATATAATCATTAATTGTTTGAACAGATAAAGCATTTTGTGTTGAAGAACTAGGAATTGAAACAGTGCCACCAGAAGAATAACTTGAGTTTTCAGATTTACCAGCGATGAATGCTATAGGAGGTGCGGAACTAACAATATTTCACTTCCCAGCATTCATGGTGGAATCATTTTCACCATGATACACAGCAAGATTCTGGATTTGTGAAGAAAGTGACTTATTCACAGTTAACTCCATATCCCTAGCTTGTATTCTTTGAACCAAATCGTTGAAAGATAAACCCGAATACTCTTTATCATGTGACTTAATCTTTTCTATCAAATTAGAATCTTCTTTTGTAAGACTCACCAAACTCATTTCACTCATTAAATGTGTAAATCTTGCAATGAGATTTGAAATCGATTCATTTTCATACTGCTTGAAATTATCGAATTCCTTTTTCAAAATCTTTTGGAGACTTTTCTTGTATTGGTCATTACCCTCACATCTTTTCTGCAACGCATCCCATAAGCTTTTCGATGTATAGTTAGCAGAAAATTGATGTAGCAACTCCTTCAGAATGCCATGGTCAAAGTACCATACGCCTTTTTCTCAGCTTGATAAGCTTTCTTTTGTTTAGAAGTGAATTTTTCTTTGAAGAATCGGCTCTCCAGAAGCATCCTTATGATAGATGTATTGTTCAGTGAAAGCCAACCACATATCAACATCGTTCGTATCAACATACGCTTCAAACCGTTTAACTCAACTATGATAATCTTCTAATTTCAGTAATTTGGGAACTTTCTGACTTGTTCCAATTTCATTATCATAGTTCATCATTGTTTGCATAGTGGCTTGCATCGAATTTTGAATTGCAGCAAACGCTTGAAAATCTGACATCTTGAACAATCTGGTTACTGTTCACCTGAACTCAAACTGAACTCAAATTTGCTTATCCGAACCGGAGACGAACTGGAACAAACTAAGAAGATCCGAACTGGACTCAAACGAACTCAGAAGAACCTTGACTTCGGATGAACGAACTGAACTCCGAACCAGAATATATCCGAACTTGATCCGAACAAAACAAACTAGCCGAACTCAATCCGAACTGGGAACGATCTATGAACCGAACATGGCCGAACCAACACATCGTTTAAAAGAAAGTATGTGAACTGAAACCGAACTGTGAGTTCAGAGTGGTTATTTTGATGAACTCTTAGATCTCACCCGAACTCAGACGAACCGAGACATTTCTGACTCAAATTTCACGATTTTTCAGTGTTTTCGAACAAGATTTTCAACAGTGAGACCGATAAACTGAGTAGGAATGATTTAGGAGAAGATTTTTCATAGAAAGCACACTTGAGATGATCAAATGAATACAAAAAATAGTATATTTTTCAAAACAAAACCCCAATTTTTTTACTCGAAAAGCTGAAAAACACAGATTTCTGACTAGTAGAATTAACCAATTGCTCTGATACTAATTGAAATTTCGTGAGCGGTGGATCGTCTACTCGGTCGTATCGAAATCTATGTTAAACGATGAACACGAGATGTAAATACAAAAGCTTTGTAAGACCACAGAGAATACACACTCAGGTCACACAGTAGATTTGACAAGTATTTTAATTTTACACAAGACTAATCTATTTATAGTTGTTCATGAGTATGCGAACACACGATCAGCCGAACTGCCAGTTCAGATAACTTTGTGTGCATCCAAACTAGCATTTCGGACCAGCACATTCTTGTAGCTCTTTGTCTTGTTCTTGATACTTCACATGACGACCAAGAATCATGTACCAACAAGTATAGGTCCCTAGAATATGGTATAAGGTAGAAAAATACAAGCAACTTATATAACAGCACTTGATTTACATATGATAATAAATGATTAAAAAAGGTTCCACAAAGTCATACATGAATAAACATTAACACAAACATATTCATCACATAAAAAGATATTCATCACATAAACAGTACACCTGATTAGTGGTTCATAAACCGAAAATCGGTAAAAGTATCTATCCACATGTTCAATTCCTCACAGGGAATCTCAACGATGGGATGACATTTAGTCCCTAGCAAGAACCTTAACGTCATCATGTTCAGTTCTTTGCAAGAAACCTCACGTTTGATGCTCCAGAGCCTTAAGCATAAAGTTTCTCAAATAGAATACAATAACAAGCATGGCAAAGTTTCCCAATAGCATACAATAACAAGCATGGCAAAGTATAGACTTACACGATATAAACACATATACATACAAGTAAATTTATTCCACAATATTTAACTTGCATATTAAGAATGGGTGCTTGAATGAGTAATTCTTTCCAATGATTCACGATGATAAACATTATAAAATATATGGTTTTCTTGAAAATAAAGTAATAATGAATGAAAATATTTATGCGTGTTTTTCAACCCAAAATGATTCTGAAAATCTAAAGAAAAAGAGGATATGAACTCACCTTAGATTGTGCAGCAAGATAAACGTCGTGAATCCAGAGAATCCAAAAAATCACCTAATAAGCATACAGTCGTAAGTGTGTGTCTAACGTATTTGACTCGGTGACTCGATGAGCGGCAATTGCAAAAATCGACAAATGACACGATGTTTAATCCGGTTATTCGTCAAAGTTATTTATATTAATAATAAATGTCCATATGATTAGAAAAACGTTTTAACACACATTGATATTTTCCTAAAAATACGTATGATTAATATTTGTGTAAAATATTCATTTCACAAAAATATATGTTTAGCAAGATTATAACGATAAGATAATTAACAAGATTAATTGTCATTACCATACAAGTATAATTTTATCACATCAAACAATTTATTATGAACAATTTCAAGGAATAATCATACACACACACACACTTCATGGGTCTGGATTATTAAGGAAATTCACAATAGTCTACCTCATTTGGGGCTATCCATCTAATGGTGGTGGAGTTTGGCATCGGAGATGTGATTCAATAACAAAACTGCACGACAACGATATTAATATGTAATTGGCAAACCCCAATACGCTATTGAACCTGCTCGGTTCTTTCGGTCTAACTACAAGAATTGAGAGTTGGTGGAGGCTATCATTTTTACCACATTGTGAGTTCTTTGGAGTTTCAAGAATGTAGTTATATTCCAAACCAATATGGAGTTAGATTCCAAACTAACGCATCTAGGAATGACGAAATCTTTGATTATATAGTCCATTATTCTTTCTTATGGTTTGTTAATAGGAACTATAAAGCCTCTTTTGCTTGGGATGGGTGGGTTAAAAATTCACTCATTTTTATGTAAACATTTTTCTTTGTTTCCGGCTAATTTAGCCGAGCCACTTTATATATAAATTTTTGTAGTTAATATAATACTAAATATATAAGCTTTCTAATTATATATATATATATATATATATATATATATATATATATATATATCAATTCGGGAAGCTACGTAAACTCTATGTCTACACTAGTGAAGCCACTAGTATTTATTTCACTAGCGGGTGTGATGGTGGTGCTTGCCCATTGGTTCTTCATACGTGTTCGGTATAACATCCGCATTTTTTTTGGATTATAAACCCGACCCATTTTGAAACCCTGCGTTTTAATGATTGGTGAATTGTTAAGTACTGTGAGAATTTTTGGGTGTTTATACCCCAAATAATATTTTTAAATGATTCGTAATGGATTTCCAAAATAAAGTATTTAATTAAAAACAATTGGATTCCTCGGATTGAAAATAAGCAATCTGTGGCTTTTACGCGATTTCAATACACGATTCTTCGTTTACCAGGAATATCGTATTTGTGTATCATAAGTAAAATTAGGCATAATTATGAATCTAACAATCATTTATAATGTCACAAGTCATCACACACTTAATTGAGTCACGAAACATTGGTGAATTGCCCAAAATCGATACGTACGTCAAAACCGACCAAAAATGTAATATGACATAATTTGTGCGTCTTTATGAGTTGTGTGGCGTATCTATATTTTTAGTGGATTAAATGTGGTTAACATTATGGAATGATGAATTAGGTGATTTGGGTGGAAACAGGAGTCAAAAGCGTCGAAAAACAGCAAAACGAGCACGAGAAATGAGGAATTGGGCACCCCATGATTCGGGGGAGCTCCAAGCGTATCACTTGGAGCATTCCCATACTCTATGCAATACACCTAGAGTGTATTTTTCAGCAAACCCCAATTTTCTCCTATAAATACCCCACTAAGCCCCCATGCTCCTCATTCCTCCACCCCTTCACCTGTAAAACGGCTGTTAAAAGCTGACTTTCATATGCTTTTCATTCCATCTTGATTTTGGAGCCAAATCATCAAGGATCCAAGCTTATCTCGCCCCATCTCATCCCTTCTTTTCGGTTTTTGGTAAGTTCCTTGTAATCCTTTAAAACTACATGTCAAGATCTGAGCTTTATCATGCATTTAGGATAGATTTGTGCCATACATGATGTATGATGATAGATCTATGGATTATATGATCAAGATTGCAATTTTATGATGGATTAGGGTTAGATCTATGTCATGCATGTTGATTCTTGTTAGATCTATGTGATTCATGATCAAGATTGCATCTTTATGTTGGATTAGGGTTAGATCTATGTAATGCATGTTGATTCGTGTTAGATCTATGTGATTCATGATTACGATTGCATCTTTATGTTGGATTAGGGTTAGATCTATGTCATGCATATTGATTCTTGTTAGATCTATGTGATTCATGTTCAAGATTGCATCTTTATGTTGAATTAGGGTTAGATCTATGTCATGCATGTTTGTTATTGATAGATCTATGTGATGCATCATTACGATTGCATCTTTATGTGGTAATATGACTAAATTGATGACACACATGTATCCTGATGATAGATCTAGGGTTTCCTAGGTTGAAATTGTATGAAAGATTGTGCACATTGTGATATAGCTATCTTGTTGACTTAAATTGACTTCCATGATGAATATGCTTCTAGTATATTATGTTTGCATCCTTAGTATAGGATTGACCCTCATAAACGTACATATCACCATTACCAACGTATTGTTGAGTCGTTTGTGTCACTGTGAGTCGTGAAGTATAATTATATATTTATTTACTTCTCTATCTCATCTAGTCGTCAAGGTTCTCTTCGGTTCCAACCATTTCATTTCATGGTTTCATTCTTTCATTAGTGTCTCCATTCTAGGCGACTATTCATAGCCCCTTCTCTTTTATCGTTAGGGTGAAACATATACACCGTATCAATCTCAAATATCTATTTCATTACTTTCAAATTTCATTCGAACTCTATGATTGTTATGTGTGTTCTAGTATATTTAACTTGTGTGGATTAGTATTGTGTGGATTATTAGTGTTATGAATGGAATCTATTTCAATGTCAATTTCAAGGCGTAATTATTAACACTAAAAAGGCCGGGGTTACAATAATAGGTCTATTGGTTCGGCAGCCTACCTAACTTGACTGATAACTGGCGTTGGGTGATTGGAAGCCTTATTTGTCAAGGTTTGGATTACGCTACTCTATGTGTACTATATCAATACTTGTTTGTCATATCAAGAATGTTCATATAACTCGTGGATCGCATGTTTAATCTATCATAACCTATGTTTACTCACCAACTATTCGTAGTTGACCTTTATTTTGTACATGTTGTAGGTTTTGTGGCAAGATGATGATTTCATGTTCATGACACCTTAGGACGCATGCTGACTTAGTGAGACCTAATCGTAATGACTTAATGTGCTATTAGTGTTGTAATATGACAATAGAATTTTGTATTATTTTTATTGATGAAATGGGTTGATTAAGAATATCGCAACATTAATAGTATTGTGTGCAACTGGACAATCATCGTGCCCCAACGTATTCCGTCGTCGGTTGGGGTGTGATATTTGGCTTATACCACACACATATATTTGGCACTTTCTCTTCTACGCAAACATATCTTTCTCTCTCTAAAAAATCTACACTGAAGCAGTCTCTCTTTTAAACAAAAATTTTCTCTTGCCAGGGACAATCACCGAACCACCGGCGTTGCACAGTTCATGGCGGCGAGCCGGGGCTGTCGTGACTTTGAGGCAACGACGCTTTGCTGGATTTTTGTGGCTGATTTTATAGGGGGTTTTCACGACATTTTTGTCCATTTTAGATCTTCTCGTCGTATCATCGGCCAGATTTGCTTTCTTTGGAATAGCGTTGCTTCGTTTCCGAATTCGGCGTCATTTTTAGACGGCTAGGGTTACGTTGAAGCGGCAGTTGGCAAACCTGAATGCTTGCATGTACTCTTAATGTACACTACTCAAACCATTTTGTATTTTTCTGATTGGTACTCTTTAGCGGTGGAGGATTTCCATTGCCTCTTCATACGTGTTTGTTTTTGTGCGTTCCTGTTTATACGCTATGGTTTCATATTTGTATGAAATAATCCGATAAATTCTTTCTTTATGGCCCCAGATCTGGTCGTTTTTGTAATGATTACTTGGTTCAATAACGGATTTATGAGATGTGGCCATCTCAAAGGCCGATGATTCTGTTATGTTCTCTAATGTTTTGGATGGTTAATTGAGTTCACAAATCGGCTATGATGCTCGTTCTGTTTGTTTGGAAGAAGTAGAACATAGTTATGATAATTTTCATCTTGGCATGGCAATGCATTGCAACCAGTGTAGATATCTTCTTTGTTCCTCATGTCTTATAGATCTGAGCCACACTTTTCATATTGGATCATGAAGTTGTTTACTCATGTTTCAGCAATCGTTTTTTTGAATTCCGATGGAGATGTTTTTAGAGGCTTTCCATTAACCTGTTGTTACTTGATTTAAAACCTTATTTAACAGATGTAGTCCACATTTTTATATTTGTCACTTAACAAAGCTGAGTATCATTGTGCAAAGACAATGAAGAATGAGCTGGACGAGTAATGGTAACTTTACATCAAAATTAAGAAGTTTAATCGGTATCTTTAGTGAACCCTTACTAATTTAAGATTGTTTTGGTATGTTACTTTTAGATGGATGAGAGATATGAATCTGGGACTCAAGAGGATCAAGAAACATTCAAGAAAGAGGTTATACTCAGTTGCATTAGTAATAGTATTGTTAATAATCATGTATTTGAGAGTCTATTATGTTGCATGAAGATCAAATACAAAAATATATATAACTTGATAAAATAACTGCGTATTATCTTTTTTTTTTCTTACAACTTATTATTTTTTATGATCGATCTAAAGGTTAGCATACTCATGATTTCTTACATCCTTACAAGGGTACAATGCTTATGGTTTTTACAATTGAAGTGAGTTTTAATGGTGAATTGCTAATTTTTTTCGTTGTCTATTAAATCTGTTCTAATTTACATGTGTAATGTGTAATTTTTTCAGTGTGGGTACTCAAATCATAGCATTAGATTAAACTTAAAATCTCCAAAAGTTTAGATCTTTAAAAAACTACATTAGATTAAACTTAATTAAAATCATTGATGATTGTTATATATAGTTTTTACAATTGGATTTTTTTAACTCCAAAGTTTTGTGACCACCTGTTATCTGTGTTTGGTTTCTAAGTAAATGTAGGTGCTATCTTGTATGCAGCATCGTTTTGTTTTATATTCATCAGTTGGCTTCATTACCTCTTAGCTGCTGTTTTAATTGGTCTTTTTGGTATGTTTACTTCAAAATATTTTTACTGCCATACTTTGGTAACACCATGTGAAATCAATATTCATAGATTATACTCTCAAAATTTAAAATTGTACACCTATTAATTGCATTGATTATAGGTTTATTATGGTTTTTCAATATATCTTGATGCCACTTCTAGTGACGGTCTAATAGCAGAACAGGAGGAGGTAAATTTTCATCTTTACCTAATGTTAACAGGATAAATATTCATAAGCTAAACACACAAACAAACATTTTGACACCAACCTGTGTATATTTCATTGCAGACTGAGATGGTTGTCTGAAGTTTTGGGCAATGGTGCTGATATTTTGGTTGCTGCTAGCGTAGTAATTAGCACTTTTCTTTTAGTCTTTGTTTCTGAACGGGGTGATAAATCATTTTTTTTCCACAACTGGTAAGTAACAAATCTTGACATTTTGATAAAATTCTTACATAAATTTAAAAAATAAATAAATATTTGCCAATTTTATTTAATATGTCCATGTTATTATCTTTGTATAGCTCTTTCTACAACTTCTTCACTTCTTGGAGTCATTGGTGGGTCAATAGCGGGTCATGTGTTTGTGTTAGATATATAGTATTTGTTTTTTTAACCTGCATAAATTGAACATGTTATTGTCTTTGTATAGCTCTATCTTCTTCCTATGTGATAGTGTTTGTGTTAGATAGATAGTATTTGTTTTTCCCCTACATAGGTTATTTACATCTTCTATATTGAACACTTAAAATGACCAAGTTGCGTCCTGATGAGGATAGATAAAGATCAGATATACAAGTGTGACAAGAAAGAAGCAGTTGCGACGAGCAAAGGAGTAAGTGTATCCACTTAAGTAACAAGGAAGATGCGATTTCCCAATTAGTATAAATAAGATATGTCTCAATTACGATGGGGACTTTTTGGCTAAGATAGAGATTTTACACCTTTAACTATGTGTTTCTGGATATTTACGATATACATTCCAAAGTTTGCTAAATCAATCAAATAGATCGGTTCACCGTTCATTTCCGTTACAAAGCTAGATTAAAAAATGAACCATTAGATTTCGTTTACTACTAGTGAGATTTAGTGGTTCATCAATTGGCCCTATCCGTATTCTCTGAATTTAGTGGAGAATGGAGATGAATCCTGGTGATTCGGCAAAGAAGAAGACGGTTTTCGTAACAACGAGTTCTAGAAAGCAAAATTTGAGTTCGAAAGGATCTGGCGGATGCTTTGATGGTAAGCTTCCGCGGTTTTCGTATTCCGATCCAGATTGGAATGCGGATAATTTGGATGATGATCAACGCGACGATGATGATCAGATTGAAAACTTTGCTATTCTTAGAGAATTTGGCGTTGATTTTTTGACTCGAAATGTTGAGATTCTGAGAAAGTTTAAGGATAAGCAGGACCGGGAATCGTGGTTGCGGGATGTTAAAACGAAGCTTAAATTTACTCCGGAAGCTGATTCATTAAAGCAAGCAGTTCAGAAAGATTTTCTGGAGCTTATAGACGATGACACCGTTTTAACGAAGAATGCGACTGCGTCAAGTATATGTCTGATTCCAGAATCCCTCTGAATAGTTCATTTTTTGAAACATAGTTGTGATCAATATAGGGAGATGTGGTCCAAAAAATTCAGTATCAACAATAATGATCACTGAAGTTTTTCAATGAATGATTATCATAGAATACTATTTGTCTCTAGTGAATTGTGAAGTTTTTTCTGAATTTAGAGGTTTGAATAATTACGCGTAAGGTATCATTAATGATGCTCAAAATCGAGTATTGATTATCAATGTTTTCTGGAAAATATTTGTGCATTATTTTTTTGACTGAAAATTGATTAACCTCTGAATAATAGAAGAGTTTCTGGAAAATTTGTTTCAATCTTCATGTGAGGTTTCGATGGATGCATGAAGGTTTAAAGGCGCTTTATGTGAATTTTGAAAGTTTTTAAATAATAGCGGGACTTTCTTTGGGCTATTGGTGTTTGAAGACACGTTTGTTGTGTGTTTTCCCGCTTGAAATTAATTGGAGGCATTTGTTTTGCTGATTCGTTATTTGTTTTTTTTTTTAAAAAAGTAAGGAAAGGAAAATATAATAATCATTGTATGAGCTTATGGCAGGAAAAATGTACACGCACTTTCGAAAGGGAGAATGCATACATTGAAAATATTAGAATAAAAATCTCAAATGAGATTGATCAAAGTAACAAGCCCTCGAAAGAGGCATTCAGGTTAAATATCGGAAGTGCTAAACATGGAATCTCAGAAGAGATGCGATAGAAATGAAAAGCCCTCATAACAGAGGCATGGTTGTATATCCAAAATAATGTGTATGCACTTTGGAAAGCTGTTATTTGAACTATGAATAACATTTTCATACGTATAGAAAGCCCTTTCTAACAAAGGTATCAAAGGTCCTATTGTAACAAAAGGATTTCAATAATTTCAGGTGGACTGGATGTGTTTGTGCCATATTTTCCGGCGTCAATGCAGGAATAGTCCAAATTTGCAATGGTGGATTATCAAATCCTGATGATCACATATTTGACTTTTTGTCAGCTGCAAGATTAGAATATTGGTCAGAAGAAACTTGGTGCTACATGTTGGTGCAAACATTTACTGGAGCTGCAAGGGTGTGGTCTGATTCACTTCTGAATGCGCAGATTGAGAATTTGAAGATTTAGAAGCTAAATCCCTAAGGCAGTTTAGCCAACAGAGGAAGTTTACTAAAGAAGTTACTAAAGTGCACAATATAAGGAGAAGGGGGGATGAAATCTTAGAAAACTTTGTAGTAAGGTTCAACAATGAGACTATGAAGATAGTGAGGGCCCAAGATCAGTTGCGAATTTTGGGGTTTTGTCATGGTGTTAGACATTCACACCTAGTTGAAAAGTTGCATGAGGATTTGCCCAAAACCATGGAAGTATTAATGGATCGAGTCCCGGCCTATGTTAAAGGTAAGAGTGCCTCTGGAAATATCCAAGGAGTAATTACCCAAAAGGTCCCTAAAAAGGGTGCAAGTTTTAAAAGTGTGAACGCAAATGCAAGTGTAACTCAACCAAAGAATCAGTCTTGGGGAAGGTATCATTTACAACCATATGACAAACGTAAGGAAGGAAATTTTGGAGGTTACAAAAGGAATTGGGATTTGAAGAAAGATGGGTACTCATCACTCACGAAAACTCCAAGCGAAATTTTGGCTACAGAGAATGTCCAATTCTCGGTACCACAAAGGTCACGGTTTTTTGCAAATGTTGATACTAGCAAGTATTGTGATTTTCATAAAGATCGTGGTCATGATACCTG